>NW_019379970.1:358926-387739 GCF_000648655.2 Copidosoma floridanum
TCAATTTGGGGGCTACACATATATTTGAATGGGATTCGAATCCACATTCCTCTTGAACAACTGTTTCTTAACATTACAACGTTCGTTACTATTATGGTATTTTTATGGAAAAAATTTATATAAAAAAAAAAACATTCTCGATTTTTGGGGAAATAATATACTTAAACCCTAATCTTTACCCATCTTTTATTCCTTTATTTTATTTCTTTTTTTTTAACCAAAAGAAAACTTTACGGGTAATTTTAACTAAATGTTTAGTGAAAAAAATTTTTAAGATTTGTTACTAGTATTAAAGTTAGTTTTCGTAGATAGTGGCGCTCTAAGAATGTCTCAGGCTTGGTACTTGCCCTGGTTGAAGAAGCACCAAGTGCGGAATCTATTTTTCTACTGAAGGAGCAGTAAATTTTGAAAGGTAAAAAAAACACCCAAAGTAGGACAAGATATTTTCTAACAGCTAAGTAATTTCCTATGATGCGAGATGAGTTTGTCAATGACAAAATTGCCTCTGAAAAGAAAAGGAAAAGTGTTTTATATTTCAGGAAAAGTAGTTCACTTTTCGACTGAGTATTCTGCAAAATGTGAATTTTTTAAAAAAGTCATGCTTTCAAGTTTTTACTCCTGTGCGTGAAAGTTCATGAAAAAAAAATTAAATCAAAGGCAACAGTATATTATATTTTACTTTTATGTAGCATGGCAGAAATCGAAATATTTTCTCTAATATATTTTTAATAGAAACACAGTATAGAAAGTGTGTCGTGTATTTATTACAGAATTTCAGATCATTTAACAGTAGTTTTTGATTAAAGATATTAGCGATCTTTAATAAACTCAGTATCGTTTTTACAATAAAGTTATTTTGTGAGTAAATAAAAAAAGGCATGTTTTAAATTTTTCTATTGACTCTAGTAGATTATTGTAGTACAGACTTAAAAAAACTCTTTTTTTATAAAGCTAATCGTTTATCTTTAATTATTACAAAAAAATGAATGAAACTCTCCTAGGATTCTGTTAACTAGCAAGAGTTGAAATTATGAACCCCTTTCGCGTTTCCATTTATTAGGGGTGTTTGCGCAATTTCACAACATTACAGTTGTGACTCCGTACTTTGCTTCCAAGCGTCGTCAAAACTGCAAATTTTCGAATGAGACATGTAACGCTAATTTAGCCACTTTTTTGCATCTCAAACTAAAAAGAGATACTTTTTTATGATCTGAATTGTTTTACCTTCAGCAGTAAGCATCCCTTAAATAATTTAAAAAATTTCAGATCGATATCTCCCTAAACAACGTTGTAATCAACTGGGACATAAAATATGCCGTTTTCGGTAGAATGACCCTATGTGAGCATATCCACAAAAAATATCCCGTTTTTGTCTCCCGTGTTTAAATGAAATTTTTTTTGAGGCACACCCACGACATGGAACTTATTTTGCTCGCGATGTCATGTACTACGAGAAAAAAATCATGAACACGGATTTCAGCTCGGATTTCAGTAGAGGTGACACCGTTTTTCCGTAATTTACATGAAAAAATTATGTCTATGTATATGATATTTACAGATATAATAATATCATGCAAATCGCGAAAAAACGGTGTCACCTCTACTGAAACCCGTGTTTATTTTATATTTTTCCTTCATAGTACATGTCATTACGAGCAAAATAAGCCTCATGTCGAGGGTGTACCTCAAAAAAATTATAGCTAGAAGTGGAAAGTAAAAGAAAATGTTCTCATCGTTAATCAAGTTCAAGGTTATAAAAAATTTTTTATTTTCTTGCTGAAGTTTTCTTTCAAAATGTAATAAAAAATTGGCTATTTTTTAAATGGTAAGAAAAATTTCTGTGAACATTTATTTGCTTGCTTATTCGCGATAAGGATATGATTTGTTCACTGCTGGTGTGGTGTGTTAATTATTAAGATATCGCGGACATGTCTTGTCAAACATACTGAAATCCGAAATCTTTGTAAAAACATTTTAATTGTTAACATACCCACCATACAGCAGGTAAATAAATCCTTATCTTGGCGTGTAAGTACTTGTATAGTATTGATTACGCAAAAACTTAATTAAAACTAAAAAAAATCATACAAGTTTTATTTTTATTTTATTTCATTTAGTGTGAATTGCAAAGAAGGTCAAATGCCTGTAGCTCAAAGACTGGGTGAAAGACAGACTACCAAAGATATTCTACTTTTTCTTATGAATTTTCACGGTGCTGGTGCACCCTACCCTCAAGAATTTGTTTGCGATGCATCTCGTGCCTTACTGAATGCAGCAGTTCAAAAATATTCCGGCTTTAATGATATTGATGAATATGCAGAAGGTATTAAAAATCATCCCGTTGATACATGGATTAAAATTGATATTGCAAATGTGAAAAAAAAATTCAAAATACTTTTGAAAGCTAACAGTGGACCAGTTAAAAGCATGGCCGCAATCAGCAGATTGGTAATGACCGAAGATATAACAGAAGCTGAAAGAATAATTAAAGCTATATTTTTACTTAGTAACTGCGAGTTTGAAGGTTTTTAAATGAATGGGGAACCTATACTTACTGTTTAAATGAAAAAAGATGGATAATAAATTTAGTCACAGGTACAAATCTTTTTTGAAGATATTTTTTTATGTGCGTACAAATTTAGGCCTCTTGACATAATATTTTTTTACAAGATGAGACGTTATTAGCGATAGTTAATTTTTCTTTCATGGCATACCATTGCACTACAGTTACGATTCAATTAATAAAATCAATGAAAAACTATTTTTTTATTTACTTTTTTCTTCAAAGTTCAAATGCTTACATCACTGGTTTGGTGAAAAAAATGCTATCTGAATTTTTGGGCTTATAAAGAAAAGACTATTTGGATCTCAATAAAACATTCGTTATATTCCCATGGCTTGACCCCAAAAAATTATCACAATCGTAAAAAGAAAAATGCATTTAAAATTTAATGACAGATGGCATCTTTTTAATCCGAAAATTTTAATAGCAGCTTTTTCAACTCAAAAATCACGATGACACTTTGGGCGCGTTCGAAAATTACCGTTCGTTCCAAAAATGTACAAAAGATTTGATAGGTTATGGAAACAACACAGTACCTGATCCATAACCACTAATTTTTTTTTACAATTTTGGAACGAGCGATCCAGGTGGCAAACGGTAATTTTCGAACGCGCCCTTTCTTCCACCACGCCGTCGATATATTATGACAATAGATTAAAATTATTTCTTTAGCTACAACAGCAGTGCTACTAGTCATAACGTATACCACATTGTTAATTTAATAAAATTGTTTTTAAGACTGCAATCAGGTTCTCACACACCAAACTAAGATATCTGCAAAATAAGAAATAAAACATTTGTATTTTACAGAACAAAAAAAAATATAGTACCAAATATTTATTAACTCTTATTATTTTGTTCATTCAATCGCTTGTTTATTAATACATTTATTATTTATTAATGACATAATGTCTTGAATTATTTATAATTATTTGTTGGTTGTGAGAAATTCTTTTTATTATCATATGATACAATTTCCAATAATCATTGTTGTCTAACGGATAAATAACTTATTATACCTGCAACTTGCCTTTTTGTAAAAACATATATTTGTTCCTCCTAAGGCATTTAAATTTTATGTTTATGTGGTTATGGAGGCTAATATGCAGACGTTTTTTAAATATAATTTAAACTTTTTATACGACGTATTTATTACCATACTTTTTCTAAACATTGCTATGAAATTTTCAGAAGACGATAGTGACGAAGAACTCTGTGATGACGAAGATTGTATGATAGATAGCTTTGAGAATATAGGAGATTCAACGGGAAAAGTTCCACCTAAAAAAAATTTCTGGGAACAATGGGGTACAGGATTGTATGAAGATGTTTCCCCTTACTTTAATGAAAAAGGTTCTGAAAGTAATGCATACTTTTAAAATAATCCTTCACTGTGTAATATTCTACTAAAAGATTTATCGTTGATTCCTATATGGGGAAATATTTTATGTTCAAAATTTAAATTTGGTAGAATTCCAGCCAGTAGTAGTGCTGTCGAAGGGGAGTTTAATAAAATTAAACATAATTTGATGAAGAAGTTCAACAATCCAATTCGAATCGATAAATTTGTTGACTTGCAAATAAATTATTTAAAAGGAAAAACTCTAATATTACAAGCTGATTTAGAAAAGACACTAAGCGCTGTTGACACGCAAAATTGTTATGTTTGCAATGAAAATGATAACAGTCAAATGAGTCAATGTTCTCAGTGTTATCGAGCAGCACATTTACTTAAAGATTTTTCAGCCGTAATTGATAAAAAAAATTGTGTGCGCCATATGTGCTAGTTCTGATTGTTTGAAAAAAAATTCTGCTATAAAAGAAGTAGAAAACTGGAAAGGAAAGAGAATACCACGCGTAGAGAGCAAGAAGAAAGAGACAAGTGTTCAGAGTAAAATTGTTGAAGCAATGGTTTGTCCTTCCTGTGCAAACGGAGATCTTCCTGACGGTGTACATTTATGCTTTTATTGCAAAACTCCGGTCCATGTTTTTAATACTTGTTCGTTTCCATTGGAAAATAACAATGAAAACTATGGTGAACAACAAATATGTAAAAATTGTTATAATCATCAACAAAATGAAGAATTTGAATAATTAGAAGTGGAGCCGCCAAAAAAAAAAGTCAGTGAAAAAACACAATCAAAAAGCAGTAGCCGCAGAGTAGGAAAATATTTGGAACAACGAAAAAGTGATGTTAAGGATTCAATTTTGTAGGATAAAAATAAACCCATTCCAGTTATTAAAAATGCAAACAATCCTATATTGCAACCAATTAAGATAAATGAGAAATCTGTTGTTATGCAGACCACCTGTGCTTTTGATTCTATTTTTTACTTGACCCTTATGGCTTTTGAAGATTTTTCATTATTACAGGGATCGGTATGTATTTCAAATAATACTTGAAAAAATTATAATTATTACTCTAAAAAATTGTGTTTTAATTTTTGCTTGAAAAACGATTTTAAATTTCAAATAGGCTAGAGATGTTTGATTACCTTTTAAATTATGGAAGAAATAACGAAGTTATAAATAAATTAAACAGGTAGAAAAATCGATTTTCCGTTAAAAAACGTTTATAGCTTAGGCCAGTAAGATCACAGAGACCCAGAATTTGATAGTGTTATCAACAATATGTTGTTACGTCGGTGTTAACGTATTATTTGAGCCTAAGCTTTCGCTTAATAACTCGGGACTCGCACTGGGCACGTAAGTGGGACGCGGGGCTAAAGGGTATTTATTTTTCTATTCGAGTATTCGAAAGGGAGCGAGGACGGCCGTTTTGATTAAATCGACGCGGTTGTCGAGCAAAAATGCGATGCACTCGTTCGCGGCACGCCTCAGATTTATCGAGGATACCTGGTGTGATGTGTCGAACCGTATCCCGTTCGTGATCTAGAGGTTACCAGTACCGTAACGAGCAAAGGTAGTAACACTCTAGAGGTTACGCAAGGGGGCGAAATGGTTTAAGTTCGCGACCGGTCTAGGACCCACCAGTACCATCTGGAGTAAATGTGATTGTCCTAGACTTTACCTGAGGAGTAATTTGTCTATTTAATTTCGTAACGTGATATTTACCGATACCGAATTTTGAACTCTAACGAAAACACGTCCGCGTTTGAAACCGAGAGGAAAAAAAAAAAAGAACTTTTAACTTTAATATACAAAGTTGACTTACTTTTATTTTCAGTATAAATGTACAGCGGAATAACCAGCGCGAGGTGTCTGAGATCGAAGATTAGAAACTGCACTCGTGGAGGACCGTGAGATAGCAGAGGCGGACTCTAGCTACCTAGTCAACCGTTCGAGGGTGAAAATTAAACTGTGACTGTACCTCGCTTCGCAGTAGACTGGGTTGTAGCAGAGGCGGACTCTTACTACTCAGTCTACTTTGAAGGGCTATCGTCGAGCCAAGTCGAGTCAAGTCGAACTCCGAACTGATTTTCCTCTGGGATTCCGGGCCTCTTTATTGCGAGAAGCGGACCTCGGTCACGCGCTGGCTCTAAAAACGCAGGGAAACTTGCCGGGGGAAAATTTTGAAGAAAAGACAATAGCCGAAAATCTAATTGGCTAGAACTGCTCTAGTTTAGCCACTCAGAAATTGGCACATCTTACATCCGGCTTGTTCTCCTCTATGCGTCAAGAGAAGAGAAGGTGATTCACTTACTCATGCCCTTCCTCTCTCTTTTACATCAAAAAGTTACAAGATTTTATCATAACTTAATATTTACGTTAAGATGTGGTATTATCATTATTAACGAATAGTAAACATTGTTTACCCATTCAATCGAGCCCAATGCAAAACGAGCGGTGAAAATCGCTTAATATTTAGGTTTGATTGAATAGATGTTCAGTACCTCGTGGTGTTAATAATAGTCTTAGTAGTAGTTAAATTTTTTTTAAAAAGTATGTCAGTAACAAAAAATAGTAATAAGTACTTGTGTATACCTAATTAGAGCATTGACTCATAATTTTAAAGACCATACAAACGTATGAACTCTGCTTAAACGAATGTATTGTCTTAATCGTGTCCTAAATTTCAAGAAACCTTTTTACTAAAACAGTGTCTGAGTACAAAAACAAATAAGCAATTATGGCATCGTGACTCTCATTTTTTAAAATTAAATATTTAATGAGTTACTTTTTTTGGTTGAAGAAAATAATTAAAATAATTATGAGTGATTTTCAAAAAGTATTTGTTGGTTGTGAGAAATTCTTTTTATTAGCATATGATACAATTTCCAATAATCATTGTTTTCTAACGGATAAAAAACTTATTACCTGCAACTGGCCTTTTTGTAAAAACANATGCACTCAGCAGAGAAAACTGACGTCCATTCTGACAATTTTTTAGCTTTAACAAATTCTGGGTTCTTAGACGACACTGCATACCCCGTTTCAGACTTATTTTTATTCTCTGTCTTGGACCCATCCGTAAATACTGCCACGTGTGAACTATTCTTAAAGACTTGTCTGAAATGTCTGAATATATATATTATTTTTACACTATTGTACATACATATGATAAAACAATAATTCAAAAGTAATGAAATTTACTTTAAATAGTCGGAAATTTTGCGTTTTATTTATGAAAAACGAGCTTTTTATGTACACTTAACTTGCATGAAATTTTTTCAGTAACGTAATGCATTATAAAAAAGTAGCTTATGTAAGTAACTGAAAGATTTTCAAATTTAAGACCTACGGCGCTATCAGTCTTAAAAGCGTAATTTAATTATCAGATCGAATAAATTTCTAGTTTTGTATTTTCGATATCCTTTAAAATTGGTATACTGTTTTGGAGGAGTTTGCCCGATTTCATAAAGAAGTTTTAGTTAGAAACTCTAAAAAATAGCTATTTGTGCAAAAAGGCATAGATGGGCTAAAAGGTCAATACAGTTTTAAGTTCAACCATACCGTTGAAAAAATGCACAATTCGTATAGAACAATTGTGTTACGCTATTTATGGCTGGATTTTCTGTTGAAAATTAAACGAGATTAGCTTCTTGGCAACTTAGTAATTAGCATTTTTTTATAACAACTGTTTCCAAATAACTAGCAAAAGAATATCCCGCAAATCCTATTCGAATTGATACTACAGGTCTAGAAATACAGCGGTGGCTATGATGACTTAAACCTCAAGTGGGACCATCGCTACTCGATGATGGCAGCAGCAAAAAAATTTATTCTTTGATAGAAAAGTAGCAAATAATTAGCAAAAAATTATGCTCTAAAGCCCGTTTTGATAAGTGTAAGAGATCCGGAGACATCGCGTTGGCTACGCTTACTTGAGTCTCCAGTCAGCAGGACCACCGTTACTCAATGATGGTGGCAGCAAAAAAATTTATTCTTTGCTAGAAATGTAACAAATAATTAGCAAAAAATTATGCCCTAAAGCTCGTTTTGATAAATGTAAAAGATCTGGAGACATCGCGTTTACTACGCTGACTTGGGTCTCCAGTCAGCTGGACCACCGTTACTCGATGATGGTAGCGGCAAAAAAATTTATTCTTTGCTACAAAAGTAGCAAATAACTAGCAAAAAATTATTCCCTAAAGTCCGTTTTGATAAGTATAAGAGATCCGGAGACATTGCGTTGGCTACGCTGACTTGAGCCTCCTGTCAGCAGGACCATTGTTTTTCGGAAACGGTTATGGCAAAAAAATCAATTCTTTGGCAAAAAAATATAATGTAAGTTTTATTATGGCTCTGTGACTAGGCTATGCTACCTTTATAGACACCTTTTGAGCAGCAGAATTGATGTGTCATATGTACAAATGTAATCCAGTACATATTTTGTATGAGCATGATATCTTGCAATATGACATTTATTTATTAATAAAGAAATCATACTTCTTATTACTCTTATGATCAATAATGATTTTAGAAACTTATTGTATCTCTGCAAGGCCCAAACTTATGAGAATATTCGTTTATCTGAAGTTACAGTGAATCTCCAGTTATCGTTAAAATCACGGTTTAAATATTATTTTATTACTGTAATTATGTTTGTTTTAGCTTATTATGATTTATAAATGCCTACATCAAATTTTTTCTTGAAATTCCTTTTTGTCACTTTTTTTTATTTTTTAAAGTTAACGGCTAATTTTCTGCAATATTGCGATTCTCATAGGTCACGTGACTTTCGCGATATATGTAGCCAATTGGGGAAAATTAAGACAGGCCTAATGGGTAAAATTCTATTTTTATTTTTTTTACATGTTCAACAATTGTAATGAGATAAAAGCCTTTTAATAGCATGTTTTTGAGGAGATGACAATACTTTAGCCATTTTTCCTAACTCAATTAATATTTTGCAGACTAAACCTTTCCTTTGAAAGTGAGAAACGCACATTTAACCTGTACAAAGTTCTTTCATTCCCTACTATACATAGGAAAACAACCAGGGTTTTCGCAGAGAATGTAAAAACACATCCCTTCATGTATAGAAGGTCGGATTAAGCCTAGACTTCTTTTCACTTTCAACGTACTGTACCCATGAGAGAGATAGCGTTAGGGTCAACTGACTTAAGTTTAAGTTTAATTGTATTTATTGACATTCGTATAAAATACATAGAGTCATGTGTAATACATACAGAGTAATTTACAGTACAGTAACTTACAAGGTTTCACTACTTCAACAAAACGTTAATTTTAATTTCAATAACATTAATTAGATACAGCTATATTATTTTTTAATAACCAACTTGTACTATTTGTTGTTAGGTTTAAGTTTACTATATTGTGTAGTTCAATCTTTAGTCCTATATCGCTTATGAATCTACTTATTACATTATTTCTGATTTGCGGATTAATATTATCATTTAATATATAAATATAGTATGGTCCTATGAGTTTTAATTTATACAAATCTTTAATCATTTTTTTTTTCTTTGTTCTTTACACAGCTACCATTCAAAGAATACACGATGACCAGTCTGTGGTCCTTTACCACATACGCACATTTCAGAATTAACAGCTTTTATTTTATGCAGCGAACTCTTTTGGGAATTATGGTTATTTCTTGGTCGATTTATACTACAAATAGTTTTCCTTGATAAATAAAGACTTTTAAACCATGGTTTGCATCTATCATTATAAAAATTATAAAAGTAGAATTCCTCTTTTTTTCCGTCACTAACAATTTTTGTTATCTTTTCTTTATTTTGAACTTCGCTGTCTCTTTAGTTATTTTGTCAGCCATCTCATTTCCATGGATACCTACATGAGCAGGGATCCAACAGATTTCTACAGAAATATTTTTATTATTAAGTTTAAATAATTCATGTCTTATTTGAATCATCAAACGAGACTCCACTTCGAAATCTTTAGTTTTTTTTAGAGATGCGACAATACTTTGCGAGTCAGTATAAATTATCAACTTATTCATTTCACAAATATTTGATTCTGTATATTTGATTATCTTACTAATAGCTACCAACATGTCCATGCACTCAGCAGAGAAAACTGACGTCCATTCTGACAATTTTTTAGCTTTAACAAATTCTGGGTTCTTAGACGACACTGCATACCCCGTTTCAGACTTATTTTTATTCTCTGTCTTGGACCCATCCGTAAATACTGCCACGTGTGAACTATTCTTAAAGACTTGTCTGAAATGTCTGAATACTGAGCACGGATCTGGAGATTTTTAAATTTCCAAACCATTTCTCAAATTAACCAATGGCTTGTAGAATAAGAAATTATATGCAATTTTGTATTTATATAACATTTCTGAGTAAATGCGTCGAGTGGGCGTTGTTAATGTGGTAGAGTATGGCAGACTCGACAACATGTCTTGATTAAAACGAACGTATTGTACTATTTTGTTCAAAAATGTAAAAAAAAAGTATTAACTCACGTTTGTGTCATGTGTTTGACTGTGCGTGCTTGCAATTATTTTATATGTGGTGGAAATAGAAGAATAAATTGAAATAGCTAACATGTTAACTAAGAGTGCAACGTGGTAGCTATTGCATGCAGTGTAAGCGTGGATATTAGTTTTGGAGTATGCTTCGGTTCGGGTTTAGCACTGGTAGGAGACGCACGTGAGGACAAGCTGCGGAGCAATTGTACACAAGATAATAACAAGAACCGCAGAACAAAAGGTCTAGGACACAAGGGAAAAAGAACCAACATAAAATACGAGTGAGAGAGAAGCGGGAGGCACAGCAACAGGAAAGATATCAGAATAAAGAGACTCGAAGTCACAGAACGAGTTAACCTACAATAAAGAGGTTAGGTTTCTCCACAGCAGACATGAAAGACGACGAGAAGAAGAACACAAGGAGCACGACTAACACACGTACAGGCAACGTGCCCAGCAAGACCGGGACGATCGTTAAAACACCAGCAGGGCAACAGACGATTCTCGAGGCAGGTTTCAGCAAGACAAAGAAAGACAAAGAGAAGGAGCATGAGAAAATTCTGGAGGAGGAGTCACAACCACGCTAGGTGGAGAGACTAGAGAGGAGCATTGGAGAAAGATTGGAAAAGATAGAAAGGATGGCGACGCAGAAACTAGATGTCACACTAGAAGGGATCAGAGCAGAATGGAGGGAGAAGGGGAGTTGGTGAAAAGAATCAGGACTTTGGAAATAGAGAGCGACAAGAGAGAGAGAGAGAGAGAGAGAGAGAGAGAGAGAATAATAAGTTGAATGTCATCATTAAGGACCAGCAGTTTAAGGAGGAGAATTTGACAGAAGAAGTGGGTGACTTCTTAGATCGCACGGCGAGGCGCAAGGTGGTAGTCCAAACAGCGTTCATACTCAGGGGTAGAAAAGGTCAGAAGACAGGAGACAGAGTCCTAGTGAAACTGAACAGCATGGAAGACAAAATAGAAATCATGAAGAACAAGAGGAATCTAGACAAACGAGTATACATAGACGATGATCTAACAGAAAGAGAGAGAGAGAGAGAGAGAGAGAGAGAGAGATCCAGAAACACATAAGCGATGTAGCAAGAGAGAAGGGAGATGAAGGTCTCAAGACAAAGGTCGGTTACATGAAGTGCTGTTTAGGAGACAAGTGGTTCAGATGGGATGAAGGAGCCAGTTGTCTGAGAGCAGAAGAAAGAGAGTCAGAGAAGAGAACATAGGAAATAGGGGGAGAGGGAGGAGAACGGAGAAGGGTCAGGGTGTGTTTCTGGAATGTGGCTGGCTTAGCAAATAAAGACAATGATTTTTGGAGATATATAGAGGAGTCTGACGTGGTGGGGCTAACAGAAACTTGGACGGAAGCAAAAGAGTGAAGCAAACTGAAGAGCAAGCTAAGCAGGAACTTTAAATGGTGGCATACAGAAGCAGTCAGAGAGCATAAGAAAGGGAGACCGAGCGGTGGCATGTTATACGGGGTAAGGAAAATAAGTTTGGTGAAAAGTGAAATCTGTGAATTTGTGGGAAGTAAAGTGCTAAGATGGACAGGGTCAGTGGACAGTGAAAAGTGGAAAATAATATTAGTGGACAGCCAGGGGGTGAAAAAATCGATAAGAACACTAGAAGAGGATGAATGGGAACCAGGACGGAAGCTTCTGATCGGAGGTGACTGGAACGCGAGGACAGGCAGCCTGGGGGGCCCGCTGGATCCAGAAGGTGAGACAATAATCAGGAAAGCAAAAGACAGTGTAGTGAATAGTGAGGGAAAGACCCTGGTGAATGAATTGGAAAAGAGAGGATGGGCAATAATAAATGAAACAGGAGAAGAGACTGGAGAATATACATATATAGGGGAGAGTGGCCGCAGCACGATTGACTACATTTTAACTAACCCAGAGGGGGGGGGGGAGAAACTTGAGAAGTTTACAATAGGAATAAGAGCCGACTCTGATCACCTTCCGCTGGTTGCAGAAATAAGGACAGGTCAGCCAATGGAGGAGGTGGCAAAGGAGGGAGACTCAACGTCAGGTAGGGTTGTGAAGGAGAGGTTATAGAATGAAGAGCTTACAGAGACCTATCATAAGAAGTGTGAAAACTGGAAGGCACAAGAAAGCAGCAATGACAACAGAATGCAAGAAATATTGGACAAGGTCGAACAAGCCATACCCAAAGTAGAGAGGGTGGTGAAACAGGTGATATTAGGGAAAAGACCATGGCATGACAAAGAGTGGGACCAACAGAAGATAATGCTGAGAAAAACCTTGAGGGACTTGAAAAAAGGTGAGCTGAACCAAGAAGAATACAGGATAAGAAAGAGAGAATATAGGAGTTGGTGCGCAGAAAAGAAAGAAATATGTAAGGCAGAAGAGTTGAACAAGATCAGACAGATAAAGACAGAAAAGGAGGCATGGCAGTACATAAACAAATACAGAAGAGAGAGACAGGAGGTATGCAGAGAGATCGATTTAAATACTTGGAAGGTACACTTTGCCAGAAGGTTGGGAGGCAAAGAGAGAAGAACGACAGAGAAACTAGCAGATGAGGAAGAAACAGGAATTGGAGGGCCTGCGACAGAGGAACCTTTTACGAGGGAAGAAGTAATTAAGACGATAAGAAACTTGAAGAATAGAAAGGCACCAGGGGAAGACGAAACAGAAAATGAGATGTGGAGCAAGATGCCAGTGTCAATAGGGGAGGCTTTCTTTGAGTTGTTACAAAACATATGGAAGGAAAGAAACATACCGGCACGATGCGAGACAGGTCTCATATTCCCGATATTTAAGAAAGGAGAGAAAGAGAGAGTAGAAAACTACAGAGGGATCACGCTGCTAGACACATCCTACAAAATATACGCAGGGCTGCTTAAGACAGGTTGATAAAAGAAGTAGATCATAAGCTGCAAGAGAGCCAGTTTGTCTTTAGGAAAGGAAGAGGAGTGACAGATGCCATTTACATACTCAACCACGCAGCAGACGTGAGACTAAGCAAGAAAGGAGGCAAGATGTACGCCTGCTTTGCAGACTTAAAAGAAGCGTTTGATGGCCTAAACAGGAGCAAATTAAAAGAAAGTCCAGGAAGATTAAACAACAACAAGGTGCTGAACAAGAGAGTTCTGGAAATATATGAAGAAACATGCTGCAAAGTTAAAGTGGGAAACGAGATCTCAGAAGAGTTCTGGACAGTAAAGGGTGTTAGACAAGGATGCCCAATGAGCCTAACGCTGTTTAATATATATATAGCAGACCTAGAAGAGTTTTTAGAAAGCAAAAGAGTAGGAGGTACAGTCATAGGTAAGAAAAAGGTTAGAACAATAATATACGCAGATGACATAGTGCTACTCGTAGAAGACGAGGAGAGCATGAGAGATATGCTGAAGCAGTTCAGAATATATACAAAGAAAAGGCCCTAACAGTTAGCATTGAAAAGACAAAAATAATGGTGTTTGAGAAATCCAAGAGAAAAGCAAGTAGAATATGGAAGTGGAATGATGAACGGATAGAGGAAGTGGGAAAATTTATATACTTAGGCTATGTCTTACAAAAGAATGGCAAGGCAGTCAAACATCTGAGAGAGAGAAAGAAAAAGGCAATGGTAGCTATGAAAAAGATCTGGAGCATTGGAGAGAGAATTTTCAGAGAAGACCTAGGAAGAAGATACAAGATGTATGATGCATTGGTAGAGAGTATTCGCTCCGTGCATCAGGTTGGAGGGGATAAGAAAAACGACTGCAGCGCTGTAGGTGAGCAAAGTTGGCGAACCCGCACCCCCATGAATCATACAGTAAGCGTTGTCTTATATGAGAAAAGATATTATTTCATTTAAAGTAATAAGTTGAGAAATCGAAGGCGGAAAAAAATGTTATTTAGCCAAACCGGGTCTATAATACGGATTAATAATTTTGCTAGGCACTTCAAATCAACTGAAATTTTAAAAAATGGGTTATTAAATATCATCTGTCATGTAGTACACAACACACATGTTTATCTGTAATGTTGTATACGTGAGAGCAAGAACTACAAGCAGTCGACATAGGCTGCCGCTAGCTGTATAATCTGAATCAGTGTTTACGTTTACAAAGTAACGAAATGCGTACGAGACAGTGCTGCGTTGTTAATTGCAACAAGAAAGAAAAGCAGGGGGTACAGTTAAACTTTTGGCTCTGATTAGCTACACATTCGTAGCTCACGTCGGAGATACAGCGGTCTTCGTTAATCTGATAAATAAATTACACATTTATGTATATGTTACCATAACCTACATTTGTCAAGCATAGGCAATAATGTACTTACAGATAATTCTACTTTGTATGGATTTAAGCTGAGAGATGTTTGTCTCACAACATAGCAATTGATTGGATGACCGACACCTTTATTTACATATTCCTGTACGTAGGCAACGTGCCCACTCTCTACTAATTTTTTAGCTTTTTTCAGCGTTTCATTATTAAAAACTATATTGCAACTTATACTTTTAAAGCCTGTTTGGATAATCATATCCATTTTTTAGGGTGCTGATGTTTAAGCGATAGCAGTATGTACGTCTTATTCAATAAATAATACTTTCGCCTATAAGCGACAGTGTTACGATTTAATCATACGGGGGTACGGTATTGCGCGATTCTGACACCGAGGGCGGCGCTGCGTGTCATGCACGGAGCGAATAGAACTATTTGGAGCAGAGATATGGGGCTACAAAGAGGAAGACGGTATAGAGGGGCCCAGAAGGAAATATGCAAAGTGGATTTTAAGGTTGGATAGGAACACGCCCAATTACATATTACAGGAGAAGACAAAACAAAGGAGCTGCAGAAACAATGCAAGAGTGCGTCAAAGAGAAGGAGAGAGTAGGGTCACACACGCAAGCAGGATACTGGGCGAAACTGAAAAGAGAAACGCTGGAGAGGACTCTGAGATGCAACGAAGATGTAGAAGAGCTTAGAAGAGAAGGCAGACTGTGCATACAGGTAGAAAGAAACCTCGAAGCTGAAGAAAAGATACAGAGAAGGAAAAAGATAGAGGAGTCGAGATAAAATACATTCTATAAAGAGTTACGAACGGAATCAAAAGACATGCCCGAATATGCAAGGTCGCACCTAGAGGCAAAGGATAAAATAATGATTGCAAGGTTTAGATGTGGTAATGAGGTAAAAAACAGACAGCACTGGATGGGAGAGAGAGAAAAACAATGCAGGCTATGTAACAAGGAGGCAGAGTCAATACAGCACGTAGTACAGTATTGTGAAAAATACAAATCTGGCTATACAGCCAAAGAAGCACTAGATGAGAAGGGAAGAGGCCTTCTGATTCTTAAAGAGATAGAGAGGAGGAGGAGACAGGCGCTAGGGAATACTACGCTGGATAAGGAAGTTCAGCCCAGCGAGGAAAGTAAGGAGGGCGATTTCAACCACAGGGGTGAAGAAAAGAGCAGTGATTCGGTACAGCAAGAAGCAGAGCGGAACAGACCTATATAGAAAGGAGAAGAAAGCGGGAAGAAGTCACGGGCCGACCAGCATAAGCACGTGGTAAGAGAACCACAGAGTAACAGGTCAAGCAAGTGTGCAGAACGACAGTAAAGTAGACAAGAAAGGATGGACGGGCAAGCAAGCTGGGAGAGAGAAAGAAAGAAGGAGATCAAGAAGATGCTGGAGAAAAATGAGAAAGGCGATCTAAGCGAGTGGATGAGAGAGGTGGAAAGAGAGCTGTTTCGAGTCAAAGCATTTGCTGCGAACATAGGAAAAGAGAGAGAAAGGGAGAGGAAGATAGTCAAGGAAAGGCTGCAGAGATTGGAGAAATAGAGAGAGACGGATGTAGTGGAAATAAACAAGAAGCTGTCAGGAATTAAGGAAACGTCAGAATGGCTCGAGGGAGAGAAATTCTGGAAGACCTGGGCATGGAATGTGGAGAAAGATATCAAGGAGATAGTCAAGAAGCAAGAAGCAAGAAGTGCAAAAGGAAAGCTCGAAGGTATAACTGGGAGATAAACGGAAGAGGCTCGCCCAAGGAGAGAGGAGCAGGGAAGGCAAGGAGCGAGAAGAGAGGACAGAAACGAGGGCAGTGGCAACAGGCTAAACAGGACAATATAGGGCCAGTGATGAGAGGTGTCCTAAAGGGAGCAGAGACATACACGACAGAGGAGAGTGGAAGTGAAGTCTGAAGTGGTAGAAAGTGGCTAAGGGCGTGAGGAAAAAGTGGTAGTCAGTGGTGCTTAAGTCAGTGGTCAGCCATGCAGAGGCTAGTGAAAAAGTGTTAACAGAATTTAGTTAGGATATAATAGACTGAGAGAAATATTTTTGATCATTTTAATAAGTGCCTAAATAAGTGCTTTATAAGTTTGGAATTTTTGTGATAATTAACAGTAATTTAGTTGTAAGTTTTGAATTATTTAATTTTGAATATTTCAAGTATTTGGAATCTTAACAATTTTCTGAATTTCTGAATTTTTGAAATTTCTTTTATTTTTGTTTGTGAATTTTAATTTTTGAACATCTGAGTCTTTGTATCGGTGTTAAGACGAGATTCAAGTAAAGTAAAGTGAGAATAGATAAAATAAAGTAAAGTAAAGTACAAGTTTAGGTAAAGAGAACAATTTGTGATTAGTGACAGTCAAAAGATAGGTTAAAGTTAGACATGGTCTACGAAACCAAAATTTAAAATAAAAATAAAATAACTTGAAAATAGAAGTAATTAGAGTAAGTTAAAGTCAAAAGAATTGTAAAAGGAGTACAGGTAGTCGATTTGTAAACCCGTTCTTCCTTACCAACCCCAGTGGGGTATGTAAGTAAAATAAATAAATAATAAAATAAAAAAATATAAGTCGGTTTCATGGATTTGATACCTGGCAACAACCATCAGAAAAAATCTGAGTTCCCCGACCGGGAATCGAACCCACGACCCCGTGAGCTTTGTTGTTTTAATGTCTAGCACGTTAACCAACTGAGCCAACGACAAGGTTAGAGCTACAGATACCTGTCATTTTCTTCTGCTTATATACACAGATGTATTGCTTAGTGTCTAATATCACTCGTTTGCTGCATTCCTGTTTATTAATGTAAAAATTTGCTGTTATAGAGGCAGTGTATAATAAACAATGTTTGCCACGTATCAAAAATATAATATTTATACATGTAAGGCTGCGTCTACTATTAATGGAAGTCGTAAAGTCTGTATAAGCATTTATTACTGTTATCGTCTTCTTATTGTTTCGACGTTTACCCCTGTGTAAAAATGCGTGAGATGCTATACAAATATGACGTATATGATAAAAAAGTCGAGTTGCGGGTTACAAGTGAAGAACATCGGTGCAACAGCTATGCCTCTCTAGCTAATTTCCCTCTCATCGACCTTCTTTACCTGCAACNATTTACTTGGGTCTATAATAGTAACATTTATCTTAATAAATATGTTACTTGTTTTAACTTTGTTTGTACTAAAAATTACCAAATTACATTTATTAGGGGCCAAAATTAAGTTTTTTTTATACAAAGCTCTATACAATTTACTTATTTCTCTTTCTAGAATGATGACAGCTTGTTGGATATCTTTATGAGCTACATACACAGCAACGTCATCAGCAAACAATATAATTTTTACTCCATTTTCTACAAGACTATCGAGAAACCTAGTGTATATCGAGAAAAGGATGGGACTAGATCCACCCCCTTGAGGAAGACCCACCTTCGTCGTTAATTGCTGGTCATTTTCTATTTTGATATTTACAGGGATAATTGTCCTACTATAATTTAGATTTTGAAAAAACTGAATGTATTTTTTTGATAAACCTAAATCCGTCAAATCGTTTAGCATTATATCTGGTACTACACTATTGTAGGCACCCTTAATGTCCAAAAATGCAGTTACTACACTTTCCTTTTTATAAAAAGCCTTTTAAATATCACTAGTTTTTTCAGTAAGGTTATTCATACACGATTTACCTTTACGGAATCCAGTTTGCATACCTGGAATAAACCACAATGCTCTACAAACCAAGTGATTCTGCCAACTACCACTTTTTCTAAAAGTTTCAATATACATGACGCCATATCTATTAGCCGAACTTTACTACAACCCTGAGAGTGAATAAAGACTAATAGATTTTTTTTCCAATCTTTAGGAAATAGCCCTACATTTATGAGGTCATTGAATATATCTACAAGTACACGCTTATAGAATTCTGGGATTAACTTAAGGATTCTATAATCCATGTTGTCATACCCTGGGGCCGAGCTCTCTTTTCCAGATTCAAGAGCAACCTTAAACTCTTGATATGAAAAAGGGCTATTAAAAAACTCATCATACTTTTCCAAGTAGTTAAATGAATTTACATATAAACTTTGCGTTACCAATAGAAAAAATCGATTTTTGACCAGCCTTTTTAAGGATTTTTATAGTTTTCCACATACTTTGTTAGTTAGGGTACTTGGACCTATTGTTTCAACAAATAATTGAAACGCTTTCTTTTTTTCAATTTTCAAGGTACGTGTTGTTTTTGCAGCTACTTTTTTGAAATTAATCAAGTTTTCTATTGTTACTCTATACTTGAGCGATTAGAAGGTAGCTTTCCTTAATCTAACTGCTTTTGAACAAATATCATTCCACCATATTTTGTTTGGTGGTTTATTTCTTTTTAATGCTACATAGAAATTTTATTCACAAGATTGGTTAATAGGGTGGTATGATTTAACTATACATTCATTAAAAATTGCAAAAGAATTTAGTATCTATCAAGTATACTTAGATTTGTAAATTCACTTTTATTAAATTCACTAGCTTGACTCATGCAAGACTCTGTTAACCTCTCCCAATTTGTTTTCTTATTTTTATATTTATTTACTTTCCAGTTTACTTTCTCAATACTTACACTTATTTCTAAAGTAATGGAAAAGTGATTACTTCCCCAAGAATCTTCACCCACTTGCCAACTAGAATTTAATGCTATTTTCATAGATGCCAAAGTCAAATCTATACTTGAATATTTAATTCAAGAACTATGATTATAATCATAATGAAAATGTGTTGGATCATTGGTATTTAGAAGGAAGTATTTGTCAAAGTCAAGACTTCCAGCCAACACTCTACCATTCAGACAAGTCCTGGTACTTCCCCATAGAAAGTTATGAATATTGAAATCTCCAAGCAAAATAAATTTACCATAAGTACTAATCTTACAAGACAATGACGTCAGTTCTCTCTGAGTTAAGTTATTACCTGCTATAGGAGTTCTATAGCAGACGACTATACACATTTCCCCCCATTGGTACGAATAGAAATTGCTCCAATTTCCAAGCTATCAAGATTAAGATTCGAACCCAAAACATCAAAAACTATATTATTTTTAACAAACATAACAATAGCTCTTCTTTCTCCCGATTCTTTATCAAATCGAACTGCATCGTATCCTTGTATGCTATATCGGTCTTTGGGTTTTAGAAAACTTTTACCAATTACCAAAATATCATACTCCTGACTAACATTATGTATGTCTAGTTTGTTCTTTATTCCTCTGGCATTCCATTGTAAGATTTTTAATTGACTTTGATTATTGCTCACATTACGCATTTTAAATTTTTGAAAATTATAAACTTGAACTTTTATAAATTATTAATAGAAGATAGCCAGATACAGATAACCTTGGTGATTGTATATATAATTATAAATTTTTCAAAATTTAAAGTGCTTGAACATAAAAGCTTATTTTTACCGTATCAATTTCACTAAATTATTACTTATACTTTTACTATTGCAGAGTTCATCATTGTAAAAGTCTTGGATCAGATGATTTCTTTCTTCACTAAGCGGCGGTTAAGTGAGTTGGCTTATTGCCACTGCAGCAGTTTCTCTTCTACGGTGTATTTTCTTGACAACTTACTTTTTGATCAACTTATCCTTGGACTACTGGTTTGATCTTTCCTTGACTGTCTTGTGTTTACATGTTTGGTATTTTGGCTGTTTGCTTGAATACTTTGATTGGATACTTTGGCTTTATTTTCTTTGCTACGTTACACGTTGACTATACCTGTTGTTCCTTCCTTCAACACTTGACTGAATTTTCTTTCAAAATTTTTTAATAAGTAATTTCTCTTAGCCTCACGAAGTTTCTTGGGAAATTCTGTTTGTTTCTTAGAGAAGCTGCTTAAGTTTTTTCTCCAAAAACCTCCATCCTAGCTTTTGTCAGAGACTTGCCATCAAACGCAACAAGGACATTAACCTTGTAATGGCATTGGTAGACTGGACATTTAGAGTCTATACTCTTGTGGTCTCCCGGGCAGTTTTTACACCTTAGATATGTTTCACAAGGCGAGCTCTAATGTTTCTTATTTCCACACATGATGCACGATACCTTGTATTTAACTTTTTCAGGATCTGGATCGCATCTCCTTGCCACGTGACCAAACTCAAAACAATTGAAACACTGCACAGGTTTCTGAACATAAGGCTCCACTTAAATGTATCCGTTGTAAATAACGTAATGTGGCAGTACCTGACCCTCAAATGTGACCGTTTCACTGAGAATCCACTTGTTATTATCATTGTTGGAAATTTATTACGCATATTAAGTCTTTTCACACTATTAATTTCAACTTCTGATTCAAGCTCATTGTAGAGCCTTTTTTCTGATTGGTCAGAAGGAATATGTTTAATTATACCTCCTTATTCGGCGAAAAGTAGGAATAAATACTTTAAGGTTATGTTGAGCTAGCGTGGTATCCTGAATGATCTTGTTGGTCTCCTCTTTATTCTTACACACTACCTTAACATTTTGATATCCTCTTTGCTCGACCACCATAAACATATGCTTCTTGTCTTTTAAAACTACTCCAACACTATTTTTATTTATTTTTTTACCGTCTTGCTGAAGCTTAGTTATCCATGCAGTAAATGGACCTTTGTTGTCAGTGCCATAGATATTTGTGTGAAGATTAGTATTTTTTTCTTCATATTGATTAAAATTTTTTTCTGTCCTGCTGATCTCAGCGCTTTCATCATCTTTTTCGGGCTGACCATTTGTACTGGCTGCTGTCATTTTTTCTTGAGCACGCTGTCTTTCTTGTTATTGCTTCTTTCGCCTCTTGATTTCTTTTTTACTCATTTCCCCATCATTGGAGCCTTTGATCTGAGCATCTACTTTCAAATACTCACTTTTTCTTTTTTTATCGCCTAGGTCAACTTCCATTATGTCACCACTATTATCATCACATTTATTAGTCGGCATGTCGACCATTGCCACCCGCACGCGGGGACGAATCACCACAAGACCAACCCACTATCTGCACAGGAACAGTCACTAAGTCCCAACGACTTACCACACAGCCAAAAAAGAAACTTCACACGATCACGGTAATCAAAGTCAACGATAATCAGTAAATCTTTTGACACGATAAAACAACATACGCCCGCCTACTTCGGCGTCCGTCCTCAGAATCCTCGACTATCTTAAGTTAACGTACGATCCTAACGCCATTTTCCTAGTGGGCACAGTACTAACGTTAAAAGTGAAAACAAGCCTAGGCCTAGCCCAACCTTTTATACACGAAGGGACGTGTTTCTATATTCTCTGGTTTTGTTGAGCCCTGTCTTTTTTTTCCCCAATTGCCTATACATATCGTATAACTATATATACAATTTAGGGAAAAAATTCCGATACTGAATCCTTCTAAGGTGCGTTTACATGGCGTCTTATGTTTTTCAGAACCATGTCTAAAAAATTTTCAGATTCGTGCTGTACGTGTATAAGTTGCATCGCCTTAAAACTGTCAGACATCCCGCGCGATTTATAACTGATGAAGCAAAGCTTTCTGTTTACTTTGGACTTTTAATTCAAATGTACAAGTGTTCAGTCAATTGTTGTACAGTAGGTGATAATATCAATAAATTAATAATTAAAAAAGATTAATGGTATCCTTTATAAAAGAGATGGTAAATATTTATAACCTATAAATAATATATCATTTGACTCTCTTATGAGACAAAAATGATATTTCTGTAATATATTTTTATTTTCAGAATAAAATTACACGTAAAGATATTGTGGAGATTATGTGGTCACATATAATTTTTTGCAGCATTGATGTTTTTAGTCATTGAATCCTCAAAACTACAATATTTATGTTAACTATGAAAATCAACTTTTTGCAAGCAAGTGTATACGCTAGGTAACTACCTCCGACAGCGATATTCGTTGTCAAAATGCCCTAATAGGGGGGTGAGAAAAGCTAAACAGGTATGTGATAACCATGTACAAAGAGTTACTTTGTTTTTAAATTTTACGCGATTATGGTATGCTGAAAGGGGTATGAATGTTTGTGATGGTTGAATTTGGTATCCGAGTCGTAAAAACAAGTGTGTTTTTACAAAACAAGTAATCTACAAATCTGAAATCTTATGAAATAAACTGACTGTACGGAATCAATTTAAGCATATAAGAGCGAAAGAGAGGTCAGGTCTGCTTATCTATCTCTCTCGCTCTCACGTGCTCAAATAAATCCCTTATCTAAAGTATCAATTTTGATTCATCGTTGAAATCAACATTGATTCAATGTTAAAATCAAGGTTGATCGATGTTGAGTTTAATATTGAAATCAATGATAAAACGCAACGTTGATCAATGTTGATTTCAATGTTGATCAACGCTGATTAAAACTTCGGTGTCAAAGAAAAAAAGAGAAATTTGTAGGCATGTATGTAATTACATTAATCATGTTTACATCGTAAAAAACTATTATTTCTTTTAAGAGAAACATTTATTTATGACATCGATGCTGAAGAAAATAAGATTATTTGTTATTTCTAAAAAAAAATTGTCTACAAAATTAGATAGTTAGACAAAACGTAACGAAAGTTAATTTAATATGTTTCTTAACCTTTTTTTATATATGTTTTTAGTTATTATATCTGTACTTGCTTATCGCATAAGTATAGTTTGTATTTTGTTATACAATCAAGAAGAATCTGGAAATGTATACGTGGAACTGCATTTTTACATTTATATCATTAAAAATAATTTTAAAAACTCTCTTAAGAGTAACTCATGAAACGAGTTTGTAAATTGACTTTATTGTTGTTGAATAAGAATTTGATGAGAAAAAAATAAAAGTAAAATAAATTACTTACTCTACTTACGAAGTTTTAAATTATTTACCACAAATGTTATGTTACTCTGTAACGTAATAATTCATAAAACAATTTCCACTTAACAATAAATAATTAAATTACGATAGTTTTCAAAGTTGAATCAACGCTGATTGAAATCCGCAGATCAACCCAAGGATTCCCTTGAACACAGAAGAGAGTTTTTCTACTCTGCAAACAAACCCAATTATTAAATACTACAGCCAGGTCCTACAAGAATATTCTGCTAAAATTGAACAAGTAATTGCGAACAGGGGCAGCAAGAAGCAAAATTCAAACATAAATCAGAGGAAGATAGTCAACTACAGCGACCTGGAGGCAAAGTTCGAAACGATGCCAGTTCCAAGTGTAAATATAAATGAACAGGGGAATGAGGAAAATGAGGAGAACGAAATGCAGCACCACCAACTGGCGTTGGAACCCCCAACCAACCCTGGGAAGAAAACTGCTCGTCTATGCAGGCCACGAAGGGAAACCGTGAACAAGGAACAACAGGACCAATCCAGGCTCAACAAAATAACAGAAAGACTACAGAGAAAACTGCAGGAAAAGGAGAAGAACAACGGCAGCAAACAAGCTTAAGTTTATATAATCATTACTTTTATTTTTCGCTTTAGTACTTTTATTTAGTGTTAAATTGTCTCTCTTTTCTCGATACAAACCTACAAAATTTATTGCTACTTAAATACATTTAAATATTTTTTACAGTATACATACACTGAATTTATTCACCTATTAAAAAGGAAAAAAAAGGAGTTTTAAAACAATTATGAGCGAAAGCATAAACTATACTGACTCTAGAATGAAAATTTTGCAGTGGAATGCTCGAAGCATAAGTAACAAACTAGACATACATAACATTGCACAGGACTATGATGTTATTATTATTATTGAAACATGGCTAAAAACAAATAGTAAATTTGATATTAAAAATTTCAGAATGGCCAATTTCTGCAGAGAAACAGATGAAGGAAGAGGAGGAATCGCAATATTTGTAAAAAAAGAACTGATCTTTGACTTGCTTTGCTAGGATCTGGACCTATCAAGCTTAGAAATAGGGGTTGTTACTGTTCGCACTGGAGAGGGTGACTTGTGCATAGCAGCCTGCTATAGATTGCCTACCACAGGCAACAACTTAACGCGAGAGGAAGTAGAATCACTAAAAGCGGAAGTTAGTAGGTGGGAAAAATTTTTATTGGTGGGAGACTTTAATAGCCACCACCCCTACTGGGGTAGCAACCACTCCTGTTTTAATGGGGAAATTCTGGCGGAGGTACTAGACTACGACGAGTTCTTTGTTCTGAATACTATGGATTACACTCACTACTACCATGATCAAAATGACCCAAGTGTAATAAAATTTTCATACATTGACATTACCTTCGCCTCCCTTAGGGTTGCGATGGAAGCTAGCTGGGTGGTATCCGACGATCCCTGGGGGAGCGATTAACTATCCACTTACAATTGAATGAAACGTAATTCCAGAAAAAGTGCATAGAAAAAGTTTTTGTTATAGCACGAAAAACATTGATTGGGACCGGCTGTCGGATTCTCTCACGGTGAGCGCACCAAGGTTTAGTCAACTGAGCTTTACTAACGCGGATATTTTATCCAGATACAAAGACTTCACGACCCACCTGGACAGATTAGTAGAAAACTCACACAAAGCACGAAAGAGAAAAAAGACCTGCAATCACAATGAAAACAGGGAGCCGACAAACCCTAAACACGGTAGAAAAATGAAAAAGATTTATGGGAACCAAGAATGCGACCGAGCGGTCAGGAAAAGAAAGGCCTTATTTAAATCCCTTAAATATAACGTTAAGTTAGACAAATATATAGAATACAAACGGGTGGCGGCAGAAACTACCGCCTTGCTTAAGAGAACCAAGAAAGAATCCTTTCGTAAGTTTGCAAAGTCAATAAACTCCCATACCCCCTTGTCAAAAGTTTGGCAAAGAGTTATGATTCTTAAGAACGGTTACTCTAAAAATAACTCGTCTCTGGGGAACCAAAGGTTTCTCAAAAATTCTGAGGAGTGTTTGGAGTCGCTGTGTAGACCTTAACCCCAGCATTTTGAGACATTCGAGTTTGACGTGAGGGAAAGTTTAACTTTTAATCAGGACTTAAGCCTACTTGAAACCCTTTTGTCCCTTGAGGAATTTGAGTGCGCGTTAAACTCATTTGAAATTAATACGTCTCCAGGCACTGATAAGATCACGAATGAAATTTTAAGATTCATTCCGGACGCTTACAAGCGTACCTTGTTAGATATATTTAACGACGTTTTAAATCTGGGCAAATTCCCAGAAGACTAGAATACTTACTTAATCGCGTTTATACCAAAAAGTAACAGTAGCAAGGCTCGACCCATAACTATGGCTTCCTGCCTATTAAAACTTTTTGAAAAAATGGTAAACTCAAGACTGACGTGGTTTCTAGAACATAAAAGATTAATCCCAGCGTGCCAATTCGGATTTAGGAAAAATAAATCCTGTGTAGATAATCTAACGATTCTTGTCAATGATGTACAACAGGCCTTCGTAGAAAAAAAAAACCTGGCCGCTTTGTTTCTCGATATAAAGGGAGCTTTTGATTCGGTTATCCCAGACATCCTGCTAAGCGATCTTAAAGAGTTAGATATCCCAGGGAAATACATAAGGTTCTATAAAAACTTAATCTATAGAAGAAGACTGATACCGGTAAACTTGAAAACAGACGGTGAGAACTTTGCAGAAGTGGGTTTGCCCCAAGGATGCAGCTCGAGCCCGACTTTGTACTCAATATATACTAGTTTTGTATCTAAATTGATCAAAGAGGGCATAAAAATAATCATGTTCGCAAACGACTTGGTAGTCTATACTACAGACAAAGACACCCAGAGAGCCTTATCATCTTGGAGAGAGCGGTGGCAGAGCTCGTTGCCTGGTTGAGAGAGAGGAATCTGGCTGTAGCCCCAGAGAAGTCAAGTTTTCTCGTTTTCAACAAGAATCAAAGAGGCCTGAAAAGCCTGATGATCAAAGTATATGGAGTAGGGTTAAAGCCATGCAGTACGGTTAATTTCTTGGGGATGACTTTGGACAATAAGCTAGGGTGGCTCCCACATATAAAAAATGTAAAAACCAAATGTATGTTCCTAACAATGATTCTTCGCAGCTTGAGAGGAGTTTGGTGGGGGTCTGACCCAAAAATTATTCTCCATCTACATAAAGCCTTGATACGGTCCAGAATAGAATATAGGGGGTTTCTAATATCCCCTTGCGGTGAGAGTCACCTTAACATACTGCAAATCATACAAAATAACGCGATTAGATTAGCCATGGGCTATCAAAATACCACCCCTATTAACGTTCTAGTAGCAGAATAAAAAATTATGTACCTTTCAAGCAGATTTGAATTTCTGGCTTATAAGTACATTTTCAAAGACCTTTCTTACATCAATAATCCGGTAATAGACAGTATAGAACGAACACCCTGTATATAATGTTAACAAGCAAGACTCACTTCTAACTAGATGCTATGATCAGGTATGGTACAGGAAGGGACTCATCGAGAGACATAATACATACTGCTAATACGAGATAAGCTATGATTCACTCTTTTCTGCTATAGACGGTAGCATGGAGCAGGGAATAAAAATTCAGGCGTCAGGAAATTGCTTTCAAATGTTTAACGAGATTTTTAATAGTAACAACAGCACATATATAGATGTTTATACTGACGGTTCTAAAATAGAAATTTCAAGCACGGTGCATACAGTAGGATACGCTACGTGGTCGGAGGAGGAAGATTTTGAGAGGCGTTTAGGCTTCCAGATCTCTCTTCCATATTTACAGCAGTGTTTTGGCATAATTTCCACCCTTGATAAAACCCTAGCCTGTGCAATCTCCCACCCAGGGCAATTACAAGGTAAAACTCTAAGAATATTCACCGACTCCCAGGGGATAGCAAAAGCGCTCATGAAGGCTAAAGGTCTTTTGTACGAGTCGCCCTTGATAGTGCGAATAAGTGACAAAGTGTTTCTGATTAAAAAATTAAATTTTAATGTTCAAATATTCTGGATCCCGGCTCACGTCGGAATACGTGGTAACGAAAATGCTGACAAAGCCG
The DNA here is from genome assembly GCF_000648655.2 of Copidosoma floridanum. The sequence goes on from NW_019379970.1 coordinate 386,594, forward strand.
CAAAAGAGGCTGCAACAAGTGGATGGTCGAATAATATTGCGATTCCTTACTCGGATCTCATACTTAAGTACAAAAAATATGCATAGAAAACAACAAAAAGAGATGTCTAGATATAGCGAGAACAAAAGGCTATTTTCATTTCCAAAATTATTATGAGTCTGAGGAGAAAGAACCATGGTTTTGCAAATATAAGATGTCAAGAAAAATTATAGTTTGTATAAATAGACTAAGGTGCAATCACACCGTATTGAAAACCGCCTTAATAAAGTACAAAATAGTCAACGAAATCATCTGTAAATGTGGTAGGGAACCTGAAACGGCGGAGCATATATTTTTCGAATATGTAAATTACAAAGAGGAAAGAATTGAATTTATCGAATCCTTGAACAGACAAAAGCTGTTGGGTCCCTACAGCATATATGATCTCATAAGCCACTTAACTTTACCTCTACTGAATGCAATTAAAAAATTCATAAACGATACGCAAATTGAATTATAAGCTGAAAAATGATACTACTTTAAAGAACTCTCTTTAATGCTAAGTCTACTCACATATTAGGTTCGTTCAAGCTACTTTTGGTAGGGTTCGGTTCTCTTAGCGGGGTATACCTATATATACGGAACTAGATTAGATTAGATTAGATTAATTCTTTATTCAAACCTTGTGGTATAACCACGTATGGTTCTCAAATAATTTACAGTTAATTAATAGAGTAATAAGATACATAACAATTTATCAACATAATTAATAACAATGGAATAAGAATACAGTGAAGATGGAAAAAGTAATAGTTCGCAGGATACATATAATTAGAATTGACAAAATAATTAATAAAATTGGTAATAGTAACAATCGTATAATTTGGCAATAAATGAATTTAACGTTATTGATTAGACTTATTTTCACATAGTTAGTTATTTTAACATAGCTAGTTCTGTTTGGTTCCCTATATGTGGGTGTATTTTGTTAGGAGAGCCTAGCCGAGCCAGGGGGGGGCTTAACGAACCTATTCACTCTAAAGCTTGTGATACTTGAACCAAAAGCAATAGAAAGGGAAAAAAGTGTATTTATGTATGTGTGTGCTTGTATATATAATACACACACACACACACACACACACACACACACACACACACACACACACA
>NW_019379971.1:0-13981 GCF_000648655.2 Copidosoma floridanum
TTTAACATGTGTATGTATGAAATTATGAAATTATTGTAAAAATAAATTTAACTTCAAACTCAAATATATATTTCAAACACGTTAGCCAGAACTAAAATAAAAGCTCAAATTTTTTTTTTAATATGATAAGCACTGAATTTACTGATATATAATCTGAAAGTTTTGATTTTCTTAAGACTTACTACTAATTTTGATAAATAAATAAAAGTTTTGGACTTTGACCAAAAAAAATAGATTTTTATTGAAAACTTGAATAGTATAATAAGCAATAGTCTTATTTTTTTAGATACAAATTTTGTTTGAGTAAAAACATCATTTTTGGTAGAAAATTAAATTAGCAGAAATTTTTTTTGTGAGAATAGTTTTTACTTTGTTAGTTATCTTATTTGCATGTTCCAATTCAAGCAATAAAATTGCAATTTTTTTTTCAGGAAAGCATATAACTATTTTATGTTAGGAAATTGTGGAAACTTATGTAATATGGTTCAAAATAACAAGAAAATCACTGAAAATGAGGCTCATTTTTAAAGTATTGTAAGAGCAGGTAGGCTTTAGGTACAAAAGCTCTAATATTATTAAAGAGGAACCGATTAGAAGCTTGGAAATGATTTATTTGTAAAACAATAAAAATTAAATTTAAAAAGTATGTAAAGTAAAAGAGACAACAAAAGTTAATTTTTCATCTTACCTAAAGAAGTTGATGTACCAGGTTGATGTTATGTGATCACAAAGAATTTATTTCCAGCATTTCTCCGTAAATCATGTATAGCATTCGTGTGCCGTGTCAAATTTTGCTTTGTTCAAAATAGTTTGGTGTAGCTGCAAAAGAAATCGCATACAACATTGTCATTAAAACCATTCATTTTGTTTGCTTTCATATGTTGCTTCAAAGAAATTTCTTTTTTACTATGCAGTTACTTACGATGTATAAAGTACAAAGTGACGAAGAACAACAATACAGATAAAAACAATGATGGTGGAGAACAACCATGTCAGGCACGGGGTATTTACCGAGACAAAGAGTATTTTCCAACGCATGACCTGAATAGTTTGCTCCCGTGAGTCCTTCGAACGATTCACGTAGTTAGTAAAACAGAGTATTCTGTCACTTCTTCACCATTGTTAGCTAATTTTTCAATTGCCCTAATAACTGCTGCACTTCGTCCTGGAATGAGACAATCAGACATGTACTTCACTGTACTGTCTTCCTTTATGAGGGCTTATTTAATTTTTGACAACCGTCTGAGTTGAGTTATAATATTAGCTTTGTGTTGAGGTCCTCTTAAATAACACGTTATTTCGTTGCCATATTCAATTAGTAAGGGATCATAGAGCATTGTTCTATATTCCTTATCTTGCCTTATAGATACTAATATATTGAAGCGCAAAAGATTATTAGCTGTTGAAAGGCAACCTGGTACCATACGGTTCCCCATCCGACCCAGATCATGAGATTTTTCGGGATTTAGACCAGAGCAAGTTTTAACATGTTGAGTAAAACCCTCCATCAACATCGTTTTCTTACACATATGGCATGATAAATATTTAATATCTATATTTTTTCATGGATACATTTAAATTAACAAGTTTTTTTTCTACGTCGATCGCAAGTTTTTCGGTGTAAAAAATTTTTTTTCGCACTGTGATGCCTTTAACGTGTTATTAACAATTAATAATGCATAAAAAAAAAGTATCTTTCATAGAAAATTTAATGACAAAAAGATTAGTGGTCGAAAAATTTTCCTAAGAGCAATAGAAGCGGAGATTCAGGCAAAAACGTAAATAAAAAATTGGCATTTCTTAATAAANTAACTCTTTCATATTATTACCAATTTTCGATAAGAAATACATTCTTACTAACGCAATATTTATCTGGCATATTTTAAATTATACAATGTTCAGCTACAAAATTTTATACTGCCAAAGCTCTAACGTTAGGAAAGAGATGGTTACTATCACAAATCTTTGATTATAAATTAAAATTACGTACCCAATCTTTGGTTTTTTTCGGAAAATTCAGTAACCTGTTGGATTTCTGTTGGAGTAATGTCTGTGTAAATTTCAATGATCACGCCACTTTCAGTTGCTGTAAATAATATTTTATACTCACATTTTTTAACATTTTAATTAAAGTAAGAATATTTCACATCAATATAGACTTTGAATACTAAATCTCATTTATGCATTGTTAAATAAATTAGAACTGTCAGATAGTAAGCTAATCGCAAAGCTTTTTAGCCAACTACTCTTCAATAAGAGCACTTTAAAGTAGAAATTCCACAATTTTACATACTGAGTCAGAAGACAACTCGTAAAAATATTAAACTTACGATCTAAGACGTAGCATCTTAGTAATTTAGCAGCTAGTTACATAGACTAGTGATACAATGAAAAAAGTCAAATTTTCTCCATTTAAATGATATGGTACGTGTCAGAAGGTTATTGTAACACAATATCACAGGTATACACATTAACTTTATAAGTATAACATTTACCTGAATGATAGTTTCAATAAATAGTCACTCTAGATTTCTTTCAGGTGGCTTGGGTGATTTTTACTTAAATGGTAAAAACCTCTGAAATTCAGGTATCATGAGTATTAGGATAGATTAGTAGGTACGCCGAACTTATAATAGATAAAAAATTCTATGGTTAGCTACTTTATTTTTAAGAAAATTCCAACAGAAAACTTGCCACTTTAACATGCAGTTTTGTAGAGTTTGTCACAAAAACGACTATAACTTCGGAAATCGTAAAACTCTCTTTTTTGTTTACTATTTACGTTAGTGCACTCGCGTCAGAAACGTATTTTCCATTCTGCGTGACTAACAAAAATCTTTTAATTTTCAAAATTATTTTTTTCTGGCCCTTTACGTTAATTTCTTAAATTTGAAACCACATTCAATAGTGGTACTGACAGATTTTGTATTTATTTATAAATAAAACAATGTTCCAGCTCTCATCAGGTACAAAAATCTCTGACTCTTGCAAAAGGGATGTAAAATCGTAATGTTAGCTTAATTAATTAATCACATGACAATTTTACATCCCTTTCGTAAGTCAGAGATTTTTGTACCTAATAAGGGCTTGAACGTTGTCTAAACAGCCAAAACGTTGTTTTGATTTAAAAAAAATAAAAAATATGACAGTACCAGCATTACACGTTGTTCTTAATTATGGACCAATTGTCATTGGACGTTTCATTTAATAATTTCTAAAATTGTATAATGTTTCTTTTTAAACAAAATGTACTTTTTGGAAAATAACTGTCAGAAGTCATTCGTCTAATAAGAGACCTCTATGGCACTTTAAACTAAGTACTACACTAATCCCCCAAGTCACCTTAATTTTCGTAAATATACCATACAAAAAAAATTTATTTTACTTACTTTCAATTGATTTGAGATTTTGTTTGTTGACGTGATTTTGCTCGAAATGACTCGAATTTTTTTCAGATTCGTCTTCTTCATTAATATTTTGATATCTTAGCTTAGTATTTTTTGAGTCATCAATTGAATTTTTTTTATTATTTCTAGATATCAGTAGTTGGTCGGCAAATACAACAGAATATTTGCGTTTTGCGGCTTCAAGGTACTTACGATCTACGAAATTTCAAAGAGATATATTATAAATATAAGAACTAATAATAAGTCAAGATATGTAACTAGTTTGTAGCATGATAAATCGTTTTGCATGCATTTTTTGATTGTACAATTAGTGGATTATTTATATTGAAAATCTCGCCTTCACAGGTAAGCCCATCATGTTCCATGAAATTAATAAGCCTGACAACGTTTTTGACATCTAAAATGAAACAAAATCACTCACTGCCATATTATAATTTATCAATAAGAAAGCAGAAAGTATCATCGCATTTATTAATTAGAAAGTAATTGAAAGCCAGGTTATATGAAATACAAATGTTTGTGCATAAGAAAGAGGACTTTTTTTACATTTTGAGAAATATGACTTTTGTAAAAGATAGTACTTAAAATTTAAAGAAAGTACTAAAAATACTCCGTTTATGTGATTTTTTCATTTAATTTTTTTTAAATGTTATAAGGGATAAGCATATAAAATCTAAGAATTTTAAAAGCACTTACTGTACTTCCAGAACTTTTATGGCTTAGTGTCAAGTATAGGTTAGTCTTCTTTACAAGTAAGTAAGAGAGTCGCCGTTCTGACTACTATATAAAAATGTAAAGAAATCTTTTCTAGGTTTTTTACGTAGGACAAGTACCAGTTATAATGAAAAATTTTAATACGATTTTTCAGACTGATAGTGATTTTACAGATAATTTCTAGGCTCCTTGGATCTTTCTTCATAAGAACGGCAAACACCCAACTAGTCGTAACATCACTTTCAGTTTAAAAAAAAGGTTAGTAATGCTTATTAGAGGATCATTAGAAGAGATCTTTTCATAACAATTTAATAACTGCTAACGTGTGTTTGAGAGAATCACTGTTTTCTGCAAATAGTACGCTGTAGGATTTATTATCAAGTCCGTGCACATATACATTTCGAAATAGCAGTATTATTCGGATTGGATGAGTTTTATCGTGCTAGTTTTTTACTAGATTATGTTCAGTAAATAAATAAGTAGTCTACAACTTTCGGTAAAGAAATGTTTAGTTGCTATGAGAGCGGATATTAAAAGCTTCTTTTTCAATTTAGTTTCATTTGTTCTAGTGAAAAACTTTAATCATACGATTGATGAAAGGACTAGATTGAATAAAAAATAAAAAATAAATTCTGAACCTTGGATAAATCAAAGTTTGTATTTTAAAAACTTTTGTTAAAATTATATGTACACCATCAAAGAAAAGCCGAATCTTTGTTCAGATATAATGTGACGTTTCATACATATGTAACTATACGTGCATGTACGTATGTATATATATATATATATATATATATATACATATCTGTAGAACATATGCATTGAATAAAATGCTGGCTAGCTCTAAACTTCAGAGATTACACAAATAAAGTACGCCAGATTTTTTTATGAAAAAAAAATAAGTAGGTCAACGCATTCGTTTTCGAGAAAATCACTTGTTAAAACTCGTCATTTTAACACGTAACCTTGTTAAACCCGAAAGTTAAATTGACCCCTATACTGCTATAAAAAGCTGGGAGCCCAGAAGTCGAGTTGGTACATATACTTTTGATTATAAAGAATCCGTTACTGAAAAAAAAGGTCAAAACGTTAAATAATAAGAAAACAGTGAGTAAAACGTCGAACGTGAGAACTGTTTTGTTCAGGTATTGTAAGTGCGCATGCTCTGTACGTTCATAAAGATACAAGCATAAAGATTTAGGCCCAACACAAGTTTAGGTATACAATAGCAGATGAGAGCAAGAGGGTACGGTGTTGTCAGTTTTATCGTAGCAGGGCCGTCATCTTTACACAAGCTACCTCGAGAGAACTGATAATTTTTTAAATATCTATGTGCCGGTGACTTTTCCGCGATATATTAATACTTCGTGGACACACTTATATGATAAATATAATTGTAAAAAAAAAGAAATACGAATAATTATTTACATGATAAGTACCCCACAGGGGCCTCTCAGTAGATAAGACACCTAATACACAAGCATCCTTAAGTATGTAATTAAATATGGTGGCAGACTGAGGTGGTAGGAGAAGGTGTCGTAATTCTCTCAGAGGTCACTGTTGCCAAGCGTGGTTACGTATGGATAAAAAGATCAAGTCACATAGTTAAAGTAGATTTCTACATGTTATTTAATTCCAAATGATTTCTCCAAGCCCACATTGCCTTATAGTTACAAGCTCAATAAAAGCTGCAGCAGCTAAATACACTTCAACTTGTACAGTGAAAAATAAGTTGTGAAGTATTCCATTTCCAATTTTTCACATTAGCCACACAATTTCAATTTTAGAAGCTCAAGAAGCTACAAGTATTCCAGATTTTTTTTACACATATTTTATGTAGTCTCAAGGAGGTTACTAACAATTACCAAACATTATTGATAAGAAATTCAATAAATATAAGCAATAATAGAAGTAACGAATTAACAAGTATTAAGTCTTATTTGTAAGATCTAATGTTCACTACCAACTATATAAAGCAGTAACAGGCTATAATAACTTACAATTTTAAAAAAGAATCATGCCCTAAAAGATTATTAGTAGATAAAAAGATTTTTAATGTAGTTGTATGAAAAAAGTACTATTTAACATTTAACATTGCAATGTGTAACTATATAAACTATTTGTAGCATTTCACCATTCAATGTGAATAATATTCGTAAGACTGAAGGATACTGATAACTACTATTTATAAGTACAATACTAAATTAATAAAGTAATTAAAGTTGTTTTTACATTTCATTTTAACGAAGTACAGTAAGTAAAAAGAGAAGTATCAAAAACGAGAATAAAAATAAACATAGAAAAAAAAGACTTATTTTGTTTAACAATTGTAAGTAATCTATTATTATACATGCACATATTTTATTTATTCTTACTGGTCTTGATTTAAGATACACAATTAAAGTTTTTTCATCAATACTAAAAGTTACCTCAATACTTCATTGGAATTTTTTGTTTAAAATTAAATTATATTGCCACACAGCCAGCTCCTCATGAATGCTTTAATAGTCGTCAACTCAGTAAATAACCAGACAGCCAGTTACTAATAACTAAGACGTTTTTGGTGTGACTGTATTAACTATTTATAAACGATTCAGTTACTTGAGTTTTTAATAAAAAATTCATGAAAATAACAGAATTCAATTGAGTAAGCTATTTTGGAACGAAAATCGATATTATTAATGTCACGCTAAAACACTCATACTTTTGGAACAAAATTGTAGGCTTAACAAGACTTCGCTATATTTTCTTTAGTTGTTTTTTAAGCATTGTATATACGTTTAGAATACACGCAGTATGATAATTTTATATGGTACTTCTTATAAACTTCAAAATGTAAATTGCTATAAAATATGACATAATAAGTTGTTACAAAACCTAACAAACACTTGAAAATTGGATTTTTATCTACTGTGTTGTATTAGTCTTCACTGACTGTGATAAAGGTTGTCATATTCCAGACACCACCAGTAATGAAGATTATTAATTTGGGCTGTATATTTATAAAATAATGTGGAAAAAAATGTTTTCCATACGAACAGTGACAGATTTCAAAGAGTTATCAAAAATGTCAACAGACGAATACGGAAAGGTATGCATGAGTGTAAACATTGTACCTATGTATACTAACTCTTGAATGCTAAACCGTCTAGAAGAGAAAATGTTACTACGAAAGAATTGCATATTTATTCAGCATAAGGAGAAGGTGCTTTCTTCCACACCACAGTTGCAAGTTCCAGAATTGTCAATGAATATGGTGTGATCACACATGTGTAAAAACTATCTTACATCACTCGCATACAATACTATTCGTAACCGTATAAGGCAAATGTTCTTTACGCAGCATAGTTTTTAGTGCGGAATAGTAGATTCGGTACAACATAGCAAGGGTCAGCAGAGAAACACCATGTTATTAGTTGCCTAAGCAACCACTTTTGCTTACCATTAATAGGTGTAAGCAAATGTTTTTTATCGTGATAACAGTAAGAGAAGTTCATGTTTTACAAAAAAACCACTAAATAAGAATAATGTGATCTTCTGTAGTATGAACAGTAGATAAAATATCTCTATTCTTCGAACTAAGAAATTTAGTAGATGTTATCCTATTTCTAAATTATTATCTATTGAAGTTATAAAATAAAAGTTGAACACATGTTTTGTCTTACGTGCATCATATTTATTTGTATCGTGTAAAACAAAAAAAAATAGTTATATAAAGCAAGGTTAATAAATTATAATTTTATCTAGATTATTGAAGCATAACGTAAGACTAAGAGGTAATGCTAAATACTAACATTTCTTGAAAATAGTTTGCAGTCATAGTGAAATATTATGAACTTGGAACTATTCACCAAAAGATAAAAAGAACATATTAAGATGCAACCACCTTAAATTTTCAGAATTAAAAATCTTTGCCTAAAATAGGAATTTACGAATAGCTGAAAAACCGGATGAAATTTAAAACAATTTATTCAGCTGTTTGACGAAAACATTTAATTCTAAAAGTCTTTGTCAACAATGTATTCAGCTGTTTTAAGAAAACATTTAATCCTAAAAGACTTTGTCAACAAAGTGTAAACCATAAAACAATCACTCAGACGAACTTAATTTTAAGTCCCCTTGCAAGTATTCATTTTATTAATATATTGTCAACATTACAATAATAAACATATAAAAAAAGTAGTAACGTAATGGTATTAAAGAAAAATTAACTGTTAATTTAAGACAGGAGTCAAAAAGCAATAAGAACTTTGTCTTAAAAATTCGTAGGATATTTAAGATGGGGCATGGTATCAAAACGACAGGGATCGTAATAGTTATGTAAGATACACTGTCTAAAGGCAATGTTCTAAGCTCTATACTTTAAAATCTATAATATCAACAGCATTTATCACTGAAAGTTTTGTAATTAAGATAATTTTCAAAGAAAATAGGATTACTTTGTACACATGGCAATTTTTCTTAATTTTTCGTGAAATAAAATAAGAAAATCTTTTATCATCAGTTAGTAACGTTTTAAATTCTTAACAACAAAGCTAACTATATAAAGTGTGCAAACTGCTGACCACTATTTCGCGGCCTTGGTTTTTTTTCAAGTTGGATGCATATTTTACTGAAATTCCAGTTTTGACAGTTAGTTTAACATACAACGTATGCGTTTAACATATAAAGAAGCATTTTACTTACAAATCTTTGCCTTATTTAAGCACATTGTTCGATGACTTTCAATTTCATTGGAAACTTATATACTTTCGGTCTATGAGTATAATAGAAAGAAAAAAAGAAAAAAAAAAGAAAGAAAAATATACACTGTAAGACAGATATAACTTTTTTTTCAAATATTTAAAGTGTTGTATTTAAGTAATTATAAAAAAGCTTATAATATGTACTAAAAATGTTACTTTATTTAAGGTATAGTATTATATCATACTTTTGGTTTACGTGTCTTGGAAAAAAAAAAAAAAAAGAAAAAAATATACAAACCGTCAGTCATATTTAACTTTTTTTCAAAAACTATAAAAAGTGTTGTATTAAAATAATTATGAAAAAGCTTATAAATCAACTAAATTTTTAACCAACTTTTTTCCCTCGATGTCAAGATCTTCAACAATCAATTTGGCAGGTCATGACAGATACTAATAGATGTATTCAGGAGTATGAATATTTTGATATTATTTATCTTCGTAGCAATAAATGTAAAGGTAAAAGTTTGTACAGATTTTCCGTATTTTTTTAAGACAACAAAGATTATCATTAAATAAATAAATCGCCTGACATCTCGCGACCCTAAAATCAAGCTACTTCAGTCTTAAATGTGTCTACTTACAAACATGAATTACAGCGGTCCCGAAAAAAGGGTGATTTTTCTATCAAAATAATCGGAATAATGGCCAGAGTTCTAAGGCCGACATTTCACGACCTGCTTGTCAGTATATTGTACTTAGGTTATTATTTAGGTTTCTACAACAATATTTTTGATAAATTTCTATAAGTCTTTTACTAGCTAATAACTAAGAGGATTTAAGTTGAATAAACATTTAAGATCTTAAAATGCTTGTCGCTTGCAAACATAAAGTTGACTTTAATTTATCACTCAAAGTTTTGTAACTAAACAAATTTACAAAGAAAATAAGATAACATAGTAAACATAGCAATTTTTTTCAATTTTTCATTAAATAAAACAAGAGAGGCATTTATCGTCAGTAAGTAACGTTTTTAATTTTCAACGGCAAAGCTGACAATATAAAGCGTGCAAACTGCTAACCACTATTTAGCGTTTTTTTTTTTAGTTTAATGCATATGTAACTGAATTACCAGTTTTGACAGTTGATTTGAAATAAAAAGTATGCGTTTAACATATAAAAAAAGCATTTTACCTAAATGTTTAAGCCTTATATAAGCACATTATTGAAGGTCTTTTATTTTTAATAGAAACCTATATCCCTTTGGTCTGTGTGTCTAATACCAAACAAAAATAAAATAAAAAAAACTATGAACCGCGAGTTATATTGAACTTCTTTTTAAAAACCATCAAAAAGCGTTAAATTTGTGGAATTATAAAAAAGCTTATAATATCTACTAAAAACTTGAGCCAAATTTTCGTCTTTAATGTCTAGTTTTTTAACAATGAATTTGGCAAATTGTGATAAGTGTTAATCAATATATTAGGTTGTAACAATATTTTAATACCATTTATCTTCGTAGCAATAATCGTAAAGGTAAAAGTTTGAATAGGTTTTCTGTATTTTTCTTTAAACAATAATGATGATAATCAATATAATTAATCGACCGACATTTCGCGACCCTAAAATCAAGCTACTTCAGTCTTAAATGTGTCTACTTACAAACATGAATTACAGCGGTCCCGAAAAAAGGGTAATTTTTCTATCAAAATAATCGGATTAATGGCCAGAGTTCTAAGGCTGACATTTCACGACCTGCTTGTCAGTATATTGTACTTAGGTTATTATTTAGGTTTCTACGACAATATTTTTGATAAATTTCTGTAAGTCTTTTACTAGCTAATAACTAAGAGGATTTAAGTTGAATAAACATTTAAGATCTTAAAATGCTTGTCGCTTGCAAACATAAAGTTGACTTTAATTTATCACTCAAAGTTTTGTAACTAAACAAATTTACAAAGAAAATNGAACCGTTAGTATTATTCAACCTTTTTTATGAAAATATCATTTAGGGTTATATTTTCCAAAGTAAAAATAAGTTTATAATATCTACTGAAAATTTCATCAACTCTTAGTCTCTAATGTCAAAGTTATTAGCAATTGAATTGGCAGGTCACGATGGATGTCAATCACGTTATTCAGAATTGGAATTATTTTAATATCTTTTATCTTCTTAGCAATAAACATAAGGGTAAGAAGTTCGTATAGAATTTCTGTTTTTAATGTAAAAGAACAAAGATACTGATCAAAAATACTAATCGACCGACATTTCGTGACCCTTGACTCCAGCTACTTTAGTTTTTAAATTTTTTATTTACATACATAAATTACAATGGTCCGAAAAAAATGCTGATTTTTTACCCATAGTAATCAGATTAATGCCCAGAACTCTAAACTGACGTTTAGCGACTTGCTTGTTATCATAATGTTCTTTTGCTATCATCTAGGTTTCTACAACAATCTTTTTGATGGATTCCGATAAGTCCTTTAGTAGCTAATAACTGTTAGGATTTAGGTTAAACCAGATTTTGAGATCTTAAAGTGCTTGGGAATCTCAAACATAAAGTTGTTTGATAATTGTCACTAAAAAAGACGTTGTTTCGTTATAAAGATAAATCACAAAGAAATTAAGATAACTCAGTAAACTTAGTAATTTTTCTCCATTGCTTAAAAATTGATATAAGAAAGTTATTGGTCATCAGTAAGTTACGTTTTTGATTTTTAATGACAAAACTAGAAATATGAAGCGTACAAACTGGTGACCATCATTTCACGACCTTGGTTTTTTCTGAAGTTGAATGCATATTATACCAAAGTAACACTTTTCATAGTAAGTTTAACATAAAAGTATGCGTTTAACATATAAAAAAGTTTTACCTACATTTTTTTGCCTAATTTAAGCATATTGTTTAAAGACTAGTGTTGTATTAAAATAATTATAAAAAAGCTTATAATATCTACTAAAAACTTGAGCCAAATTTTCGTCTTTAATGTCTAGTTTTTTAACAATGAATTTGGCAAATTGTGATAAGTGTTAATCAATATATTAGGTTGTAACAATATTTTAATACCATTTATCTTCGTAGCAATAATCGTAAAGGTAAAAGTTTGAATAGGTTTTCTGTATTTTTCTTTAAACAATAATGATGATAATCAATATAATTAATCGACCGACATTTCGCGACCCTAAAATCAAGCTACTTCAGTCTTAAATGTGTCTACTTACAAACATGAATTACAGCGGTCCCGAAAAAAGGGTAATTTTTCTATCAAAATAATCGGATTAATGGCCAGAGTTCTAAGGCTGACATTTCACGACCTGCTTGTCAGTATATTGTACTTAGGTTATTATTTAGGTTTCTACGACAATATTTTTGATAAATTTCTGTAAGTCTTTTACTAGCTAATAACTAAGAGGATTTAAGTTGAATAACCAATTAAGGTCTCAAAATTCTTGAGGCTTGCAAACATAAAGAGAATTTTGATTTATCACTCATAAGTTTTGTAATTATACTTATTTACAAAGAAAATTAGATGACTTAGTAATCATGGCAATTTTTTTCAATTTTCCATCAATTCAAACAAGAGAGGTATTTATCATCAGTGAGTAACGTTTTTGATTTTAAACAGCAAAGCTAGCATTATGTAGCGTGCAAACTGCTGACCTCTTTTTTGCGACCTTAGCTTTTTTTTAGGTTCATGTACATTTATCTGTATTAACAGCTTTGACAGTTGGTTTGAAATAAAAAGTATGCGTTCAACATATAAAAAAGCTTTTAACCTATATGTTTAAGCTTTATTCAAGCACATTGTTCAAGGACTTTGATCTTTATTGGAAACTAATATACTTCTGTTTGACGTGTCTTATAACAAAAGAAATTTAAAAAAAACTATGAACCGTTAGTAATATTCAGCTTTGTTTTAAAAACCATTAGAAAGCGTTATATTTGTGGAATTATATAAAAACTTATAATAGCTACCAAAAATTTAACCAACCTTTCGTCCTTTATGTCAATTTTTTTAACAATCAATCTGGCAGGTCATGTTAAATATTAATAGCAACAAACTTAAGGGTCAAAGGTTATGTAGATTTTTTGAATTTAATGTAAAAGAACAAAGATACTGATCAATAATATAAATCGACTGAAATTTTGCAATCCTTAACTAAAGCTACTCCAGTTTTTAAGTTTTCTATTTAAAAACATGAATTACAACGGTCTTCAAAAAAAAGGTAATTTCTATCTTAAAATAATCACATTATTGCCCAGAGTCTTAGGCTAACATTTCGCAACCTGGTTGTCATTATATTGTACTGATGTTATTCTCTAGGTCTTACCAACAGTATATTTGATGAATTAAATAAAAAAAAAATAAAAAAATTTATAAACTGGTAGTCATATTCAACTTTTTCTTAAAAACCATAAGAAGTGTTGCATTTAGGTAATAATAAAAAAACTAGTAATATATATATTTTTTTCCCCTTAATGTCAAGATTTTTAACTATCCATTTGACAGGTCTTCATAAATTCTAGTAGCTATATTCATAAGTGAAAATAAATTAGTATTATTTATCTTCGCGGCAATAAAAGTAGGGGTAAGAGTTTGTGTAGATTTTTCGTATTTAACGTGAAAAAACCAAGAAACTGATTAATACTATTAATCGACTGTCATTTCGTGACCCTAATAACAAGCTACTTAAGTTTGTAAGGTTTCTGTTTGAAAACATAAATTGCAACGGTCTTAAAAGAATAGGGTTGTTTTAATCTCAAAATAATTACATTAATTACATTATTGAATTCCGATAAGTCTTTTAGTAGCTCGTAACTGTAAGGATTTAAGTTAAACCAGATTTTAGGGTCTTAAAGTGCTCTGAAATTTCAAACTTAAAGTTGTTCTCAAGTTATCCCTTAAAAAATACGTTGTTCTGTAATAAAGAATATTCACAAAAAAGTTAAGATAACTCAGTAAACATAGCAATTTTTCTCAATTTTTTATCAATTAAAATAAGAAAGTTATTAGTCGTCAGTTAGTAACTTTTCGATTTTTAACGGCAAAGCTAGCAATATAAAGCGTGCAAACTGCTGACCTTCCTTTCGCGACCTAAGTCTTTTTTCAGTTTCATGCATATTGAACTGAATATTAACTTGATAGTTTGTTTAAAATGAAAAGTATACGTTT
>NW_019379971.1:27484-37775 GCF_000648655.2 Copidosoma floridanum
AAAGGAATTGAAAAAAAAAAAAAAAATTATAAATCATTAGTTATATTTAACTTTCACTCAAATACTCTAAGAATTGTTGTATTTAAGTAATAATGCATAAACGCTTATAACATCTACTAATAATTAAACAAACTACTTTTCCTTAATGTCAAGATTTTTATTTATCTATTTTGCAAGACATAATAAATACTAATAGCTACATTTAGAAGTGAAAATATTTTTATATTATTTATTTTCGTAACAATAAAGATAAGGGTAACAAGTTTGTATAGATTTGAAGTGAAAGAACAAAGATACTGATTAAAAATACTAATTGACCGACATTTTGCAATCCTTAACTGTTGCGTGTAAACACAGCCGATCCAACATAGATTTACTGGTTCAAATTCAAAATTTAATCAATAAAAATATAGGGGGCTTACTACTGTTTAGAGGGTTGGTTCAAATTAAAATAAAAAAAAAATAATACCAAAACAAATAGTGATCAAAAAATAAACAAAATTAAAAGGAGAGGAAGGTTAACACAATTAATTACCACTAATTAATGGGAAAAAGCCTATGGCATAAAAAACCCAGATTTATTGGCACGAATTGAGATAACAATTGAAGAACAGATCATACATTAATTATTTGAATTGTAGTGCGTGATGGTGTGTGTGTGTGTGAGGGGAAGGACCTGATGGTGACGGTTCCCAACGCTCACGAGTTTAAGGTTGAGAAACAATGGATGAACGATTTGCGAACCGGTGGGCCCTGCGTGGCTGCACGAGTCAGCGCAAGGCTGGTGAAAGCGGGCCGACGCCCAGAAGACTGAATTATTTACCACTTGCGGTAGCTCAACGATAATGGTTGTTCTGAGTGACGAAGTCGAGTGAGGATCCTGATACCGGAACGAGAAACGGGATGGAACGGGTGAGGCGTGGTGTGATAACAGCGGGATGATGATAGTCACTGAGTATGGTATAACAGACGTGTGATTGGTATAATAGATGTATGATTAATGTGTAGTGGTGTGATTGTATGCAGATGGATGGAGAGAATTGAACCACGATGATGATGGATGTGCAAGGTCGTGTAAGATGAGGTGCAGACGATGATGAGAGTTCGTGGATGTGAGGCGACTAAAGGTAGATTCTACACGAGGATGCGCGAGGAGAATGAGCAAGGGGACGATGTGACAGACGTGGACGTGCGTGGAGTGAGGAGGACAAGCCCGAATGATGGTGATGATTATGACCTTGAACACGGAAAAAAAAGAGAGCACGAGTGAGATGAAAGAGTTGAGGTGGTAGCGGGGACGAATAAAAGATTGATAGATGAACGACGACCAAATAATCAGAATGAGAGGTGTAGAGGCACTGAACTAGCACGAGGTGTGATTAATGAGAGATATGATAGCAAGGAGCAAGTCATAAAAGAATGAGGGGTAGATCGAGTTAAAGAATGAAAGATGAAGATGAAATAGAACTAAATGAATTGTAATAAAAGACTTAGCGTCTCGACGACGATGTCCTGAGTCCTGGGGCTTGACGACAGTGGCGAAATTTCCTGCTGACGGTGCAACTGTAAGCGGTAAAAAAAAACACTAAGCGTGAAGATGCTTCAATACGGCAGGCTAAGCAAGAGAGAGCGTGTAAGCGAAGCGTAACTGCCAAGTCCTGAAGTCCCGCCCCTCCCGACCCAGCGCCGTTGGAATATGAACCAATCAGCGACGGCGGCGGGCGCGCGCAAGGCTCCAGGGGAAAATAAGGTGCATGTGACTCTGAAACGTGGAACTAGACGAGATTCTGCTTAATTTCGTCTCTCGACGGAACAGGCTCCCCCCGTTTCAAAAATGTGCGAGCAAAATAGTAGTTTTAGTGGGTAGTCGTGTAGTATGTGTATTCATAGTTCAACATCGGTTATGCAGATTCCAGCAAAGGGCTTAGATCGGTGATGTTCCTTTCGTAGACTCCTGTTTTGGTTTTTTACTTGTCTACTCTGGTGACACCATCGCTTCCTGGATGAACCTCTATGATTACTCCCAGTGGCCAATGATTACTTGGTTGATTTTTCTTAATTAGAATGATGACAGATCCAACCCTGATCTTACCCTTGTCTTCGAGCCATTTTTTTCGTTTTAGTAGCTCATGGAGGTATTCAGAATGCCACCACTTTCAAAAGTCCTGCCGCGCCTTCACAATGAATTTTTATGCAGGAAGTCGATTATCTGAAACGGAAGTCAAATCGTGATCAGGCAACATCGTAAGTGGACGGCTAACAAGAAAGTGCGCGGGAGTAAGGGCGTCTGGGTCATTTGGATCGCTTGACATGGAGCTAATGGGACGCGAATTAAGAATTGATTCTATTTCGATGCAGAGGGTGTAAGCTGTTCGAATGTGAGTACTTGCTTTCCTATGTCTCGCTCTAAGTGATGCTTAAATGATTTGACGGCAGACTCCTATATCCCTCCAAAGTGTGGTGATGCTGGTGGATTAAAGTGCCAATCGATATTATGTGCTACGGTGTGATTGTTGATTTTATCGCGGAACGACTCTGAATGAATGAGATTGTAAATTTCGCGCAACTCGAATTCCTCTACGCCCTATGAACCTTTTAAAGGCTCCTATAAACCCTTCGGTTGTCATATCGCTCGCTATCTCGATGTGGACTGATTTGGTGGGCATGCAAATAAACACACAACCGTACGCTGGCAAAATTACTCGATTCCTGAATTTTTCTTCTTTTTTGTTGATATGACCAAAATAATCTACTCCTACGTGTTCAAAAACCGAAGCTTATTGCACGCGCACCTGGGGTAAATCGCTCATTTTCGCTTGTAGGGTCACTGGTCTATATCTAATGCACGTAACGCAACGTCTAACAACACGCCTAACCTGATTTTTTCCATCAAGCAACCAAAAACGTTGACGAATCTTACACAACCTCTTGAATTCCCGCATACAACATAGGGTAATGAACCTCCCTTATGATGAGATCGGTCACGTGATGGCACGATGGTAACAGTATCGGGTCTCGTTTAGTGACGGTTCGGGGCGTTTCTATTTGTTTTAATATATGTGAAAAACAGTCTAATAGGGAAATCCCAAGATATACCTAAAGTTTTAACTATCGGATCCCCCTCTGTTAAGCTATCCATTTTAAAGACCCTTCCCTCTGAATCGTCAAGTGCGTGAGCGTGATTGGAAGCCCATTTTCTAATAGAAAAACCCCCGCTAATTAATAATTAAATTAACTCATCCCTAATCTGCAAATTCTCCTTTAACGAATTTGCCCCAGTAAGTAGATCATCTACATAAAAATCCCGCTTCAAGATAACACTAGCCCTAGGGAAACTTGCCCTTTCATCCTCTGCTAACTGATGAATCGTCCTAATTGCTAGAAAAGGAGCAGACGACACTCTAAAGGTAACCGTGTTCAGCTCGTAAGTCTCAATTCTACCCTGATGTACCCATAGAATTCGTTGGTACGACCGGTCCCGGGGATCTACTAAAATCTGTCTATACATTTTCTCTATGTCCGCAGTAATGACGTAAGTATGAGCGCGAAACCTGAGGAGGAGGTTAAAGAGTTTTGGTTGAATTGTAGGGCCCACCATGAGCACATCATTCAGCGAGAGATTTTTATCGGTCTTGGAAGACGCATTGAAGACTACGCGAGTCTTTGTTGTGATACTAGATGGTTTGACAACCGCATGATGGGGCATACAATATCCCCCAGCATCCTTATCTTCTGTCAATGTCATGTGACCTAAGTCTATATATTCTTGCATAACCTTTGTGTATTCGAGTTGAAGATTGGGGTTTGCTTTAGATCGGTGTCGCATAGCCTGCAATTGTCGAAACGCTTTCGACCGCGAATTTCCGAGTTGAGGATCTACTTCTTTAAAGGGTAACCTGACCATGTATCTTCCGCTTGAAGTACGCTTAACATTCCTGACATAATGTTCTCCGCATGCTTTCTCCTCAGAAGAATACGCCAATTTACTTCCAATCTCCTCCAATTCCCAAAACCTCGTCCATTGTGTGTCCAACTTCACTATACTGCAGGTAGCTTTGGCCTCGCGGTCTGGGTTCGTTTCCCCAACAATAACCCAACCTAACAGAGTTTTCTGGAGGTATACGTCGTATTGATCTCGAGACAAATGGACCTGGCCAATGGACAAAACGAACAAGGTTTCTCCTGAGCCTATAAGAATGTCGACTGGACGGGGAATATGGAATTGGGGATCAGCCAATCAGATTCCTTTGAGAAGGTCAACTATCTCTCGTGGAAATGGTTCACTTGGGATCGCACTAGTTATAATTGGAACGACAAGACAATCCAATACCCTATGAAATGGCTGTGTAACATGGGCACCCAAACTGTTTCGAAATATCTGCAAAAATAGCCAAAAAATTGCGCGTAATTTCCTCGAATTTCCTGCCGACACAATTCTTACAGATTTTTTTATTTTTAAAAGAAAAGGTCTTGTTAACTTTAATATATATTGAAACGTGTTCAAATTCATTCTGGTGTATTGAAAGAACAATTTCTCGTCTTTTTTAAATTCTTTATACAAGGTGTTAAAAAATCCTTTACTGACTCTTTCTTGATTGATTGGTCTTATCAACTATTTNATTAACCACAAAATTTAACCAATTTTTTGTCCTTGGTGTCGAGTTCTTGATTAATTAATTTGGCAGGTCGTGATGGATGATAATCGCTATACTTGATTGTAACAATATTTTGATATTATTTGTCTTTGTAGCAATAAACGTAAGGATAAAAGCTTTGTATAGATTTTTTGTATTTTTTTTGAAACAACAAAGATACTAATTAGGAAAATCCTTTGACTAACGTTTTGTGACCCTGGCATGAAGCTACTTCATTTATTAAATTTTCTATAAACAGAAATGAATAATAACTGTCCCAATAAATAAGTCAATTATCCAACAAAAATAATCTAATTAATGACCAGAGATCTTAGACAAATGTTTTGCGAACTTCTTTTTAAAATATTGTTCTTTTGTTAGAGTCTAGGTTTCTACATCAATGTATTTAATAAATTTCTATTAGTCTTTTATCATCTAATAACTGTAAGAATTTCAGTTAAATAATATGTATGGACTCGAAATGCTTGGAAAATGCAAAACTCAACTTGACTTTAATTTATCACTAAAAGTTTTGTGTTAGAGCTAATTACTAATAAAAATAAGATTACTTAGTGAACATGACAATTTTTTTGAATCTTTTACGAATTAAATCAAGAAAGGCATTCATCGTCAGTTAGTAACGATTTTGGTCTTAAGCGGCAAAGCTAGCACCATGAAGCATGTAAACTGCTGACCTCCCTGTCGCGACATTTGTTTTTTTTTGTCATGCACATTGAACTTAATTACCAGCTTTGACAGTTGGTTTACAATAAAAAGTATGCGTTCAACATATGAAAATTTGTTTTTCCTACATGTTAATTACGTTATTCGGTAGTTAAAATATTTTAATATTATTTATCTTCGTAACAATAAAAATAAGAGTAAGAAGTTTGCATCGATTTTCTGTATTTAATGTTGAAGAACAAAGATACTGATCAAAATTACTAATCGACCTACATTTTGTGACCCTCAAATAGGCTACTTTAATTTTTAAGATTCTATTTACTTAAATGAATTACAACGGTCCGAAGAAAACTGGTGATTATTTAACCAAAGTGATTAGATTAATGCCCACAATTCTAAGGCTGACATTTTGCTACCTGTTTGCCATTATTTTGTTCTTTTGCTATAATCTAGGTTTCTACAACAATATTTTTAAGATATTTGTATAAGTTTTCTAGTAGCTCATTACTGTTAGGATCTAAGTTAAATAAATTATCAAGGTCTCGGAATGCTTGGGAATTGCAAACATAGTAATAACTTAAATTATTACTGAAGAGATGAATTTTTGTAATAAAGCTAATTTACAAAAAAAATAAAACTACTTAGTAAACATGGCAGTTTTTTCAAATTATTTTGAATCAACACAAGAGAGTCATTTTTCGTCAGTTCGTAACGTTTTTAATTCTTAACGCCAGAGCTAACAATAAAAAGCGTGCAAACTGCTGACCGCCCTTTTGCGACCTTGGTTTTTATTTTGGTTTCATGCATATCTAACTTAATTACCAGCTTTGACAGTTAGTTTAAAACAAACAGTAGGCATGCACCATATGAAAAAGCATGGTTACTTCATATTTTTGCCTTATATAAGCACATCGCTTAAAGATTTGAGGTCTTAATTATATATTTTAAGTCTCTGTATCTACTAACAAAACAAAAAAAAAAAACAAAAAAAAAACCATCAACCGTTAGTATTATTTAACCTTTTTTATAAAAATATAAAGCGCTATTTTTTTGAAAGTATAAATAAGCTTATAATATCTACTGAAAATTTCACTAACTGTTAGTCTTTGATGTCAAAGTCATTAACAAACTAATTGGCAGGTCGTGATGGATGGTAATCACGTTATTCGGTAGTTAAATTATCTTAATGTTTTTTATCTTCGAAGCAATAAACATAAGGGTAAGAAGTTTGTATCGATTTTCTGGATTTGATGTGAAAGAACAAAGATACTGATCAAAAATATTAATCGACAAACATTTCGTGGCCCTTAACTCAAGCAACTTTAGTTTTTAAATTTTCTATTTACATACGTGAATTACAACGGTCCGAAAAAAACTGATGATTATTTAACCAAAGTGATTAGATTAATGCACAGAATTCTAAAGCTGACGTTTTGCGACCTGCTTGTCATTATATTTTTTTTGTTATCATCTAGATTTCTGCAGCAACATTTTGAATGAATTTGTATAAGTTATCTAGTAGCTGATATTTGTTAGGATTTAAGTTAAACCAGATTTTAAGGTTTTAAAGTGCTTGGGAATCTCAAACATAAATTTGTTTGATAATTATCACTAAAAAAGACGTTGTTTCGTAATAAAGATAAATCACAAAGAAGTTGAGATAACTTAGTAAACAAAGTAATTTTTCTCAATTCTTCATGAATTGAAACAAGAAAGTTATTTTTCATCAGTTAAGGTAAAAGCACCAGTACGTGAACACTTTTTCCATAAAGTCTTTGTTTACTCATTTTTATTGAATTTCTGATTTGCATAACAACAAAACAGTCATTGCGCCAGTAATTTTATATTTTTTCCTTTAAAAAAAAAAAAAAGGTTTTTCTAGGTCATGTGTACAATTAATAAATTGATTCTTAAGTTTTTTTACCAATGACCCAGTAGATGAACAGCGTGTTCAGGTATTGGTAACGACACGTATTTTTGACCAAGTACTGGAACATCCCATGTTAATTAAACGGAAGAGAGGTTGTGTTAGCTGCCTTCTACTGATTTCTATTTTCATTACGTATTGCAAATAACCAAATCGGAAAATTTCTTTCTAATTGCATTGGTAACATATTATGAAAACTATAACGACTGGCTAGACATACTATTATTATCGATTAACAGTGATTTTAATAGTTTTTTTGTGTTTGAGTACTTACCATAGGTAAAACCAAATGGTAACAGTACCTGAACAGTCTCACATGCCACCTCATACAAGTTGCACGAATAAATAATTTTTTTCTCGTTGAGTATAAAGACTTACTAAAATATAAAATTTGTTTTATCTAAAGAACGATCAAAGGATATCGGAAAATTTTTTTTTTTTATCCACTTAAATTGAAAATAGTTTATTCAAGCTGTTCAATAATTAGATTAATGACCAGAATTTTAAACTGACGTTTTGCGACCTGATTGCCATTATATTGTTTTTTTGCTATCATCTAGGTATCTACAACAATATTTTTAATAAAATTATATAAGCTTTCTAGTAGCTAATTACTGTTAGGATCCGAGTTGAATAAATTATCAAGGTCTCGAAATGCTTAAAAATTGCAAACAAAGTAATGACTCAAGTTTATCAAAGGAAGACGTTGTTTTGTAATAAAGCTAATTTGCAAAGAAAATAAGGTTACTTAGTAGTTAAGGTATTTTTTTCAAACTCTTATAGATTAACACGAGAGAGTTACTTTTCGTCAGATCGTAACGTTTTTGATTCTTAACACCAGAGCGAACAATATTAAGCGTGCAAACTGCTGACAACTGTTTTGCGACTCTAGTTTTTTTTTAAGCTAAATGCATGTTTTACTGAATTACCAGTTTTGACAATTGGTTTCACGTAGAAAGTTTGCGTTTAACATTTTACCTACCAATTTTTGCCATACTTTTGGTTTACGTATCTTGGAAAAGAAAAAAAAAAAGAAAAAAAATATACAAACCGTCAGTCATATTTAACTTTTTTTCAAAAACTATAAAGAGTAGTGTATTAAAATAATTATGAAAAAGCTAATAAATCGACTAAATTTTCAACCAACTTTTTTTCTTTGATGTCAAGGTCTTTAACAATTAATTTGGCAGGTTATGATAAATACCATTAGCCATTTTCAGAATTAAAAAGACTCTTTTACTGTTTATCTTTGTAGCAATAAATGTAAGGTCAAAAAATTAAATAGCTTTTCTGTATTTTTTTGAAACAACAAAGATTATATATGACAAAATTAATGAATCGACATTTCGCGACTTTAAAATTAAGCTACTTCAGTTTTTAAATTTTTTATAAACAGACAATAATAACAACTGCACTTATAAACAGGTCTAATCGTTTACCAAAATAATCTAATTGAAGACGTTTTGTAGAGATAGCGGGGGAACCACTTGCGGGGCAAAAGGGAAGTAGCGATGAGTGAAGACTTGGCATCGTTGCGCGGGTCTCCAATATGTGAGTATTCATGTACACACATTAGGTGGTGTACGCTCTGCTGCAGTGTCTGCACTGCCTGCTGCGTCGGTTACGGCAGCGTGTGTGTATATTGTTAATGTATTTGTGCTGAAGATGTAAGTCATTNGACCAATCAGTGACATTCGTCCATTCTTCCATTCGATTCGGCAACAGGGAATGCAGTTGTTATTATTATTAGATTTATTAAAGTTAGGAATTCTGACTAACTGATAAACTTTTAATCATAAACATGATGTCGTGCGGTGATGAAAATGTGATTTTGCAAACTTCAATTAATCTCAAAAATTTTTAACAAAAAATTAAATAACACTGTACACCATACAAAAAAGTGACTGTACCATATCTGAGCTTTGAATCGTTCATTCGGTCATTCGTCAAATCTTCGTGTGCCCTGTATATATAGAGCGTAATTAAATCGACAAATGAGACATAACCTATACATTTTCAACAAATTATTTCAATAATGAAAAAATGTAACTAATGAAAACAGGAATGCATAATTTTTTATGAATTTATTAGTGACACTTATCAGTGTGAAAAGTAGTTATGGATTATTAAGAGTAATTTTAAGTATGGCAACTCATATATTTGACCTATTTGTCGATTTCATTCCGCTCCATAGGTACAGGGCCCACAACTATCGACCAAATAGACGAATGGCGCTGGTAAGTCACTCCCATTCGTCATTCTTTATTCGTCGGCTCTATTTTGCTGAATGTATCTTCAGCATTAGAGTCATTAACGATTTATTAATATTATTGACAAGCATCAGAATCAATGCCTCCTTTATTTGTAAGATAATTAAGTCCGCCAGTTTTGGTGTTATCGTACGGATAACATATATTACAGTCAATAAATTCATGTCCTGTTGCGTGTAAACACAGCCGATCCAACATAGATTTACTGGTTCAAATTCAAAATTTAATCAATAAAAATATAGGGGGCTTACTACTGTTTAGAGGGTTGGTTCAAATTAAAATAAAAAAAAAATAATACCAAAACAAATAGTGATCAAAAAATAAACAAAATTAAAAGGAGAGGAAGGTTAACACTAAAGGCACTTAAAGGACAAAATAAGATAACTTAGTGAGCATTACATTTTTCTTAATCTCTTATTAGTTTACACAAGTAAGGCATTTATTGCTAGTTAGTAACGTTGTAGATTTTAAACAGCAAAGCTAACAATATGACGCGTGCAAACTGCAAACCGCCCTTTCGCGACCTTGGTTTTTATTTTGGTTTCATGCATATCTTACTTAAATAATAGCTTTGCTAGTTGGTTCAAGATAAAAAGTAGGCATGCACCACATAAAAAAGCATGGTTACTCCATATTCTTGCCTTATCTAAGCACATTGTTCAAAGATTTGAGGTCTCAATAGAAACTTGTATATTTTTAGTCTCTGTATCTACTAACAAAAAAAAAACAAGAAAAAAAAAAAAATAAAAAAAAATAAACAAAACCATGAACCGTTA
>NW_019379971.1:51831-65644 GCF_000648655.2 Copidosoma floridanum
AGATGTATTATGAATTTGACATAAATTCGCCTGTAATATACATATATAAAAAATAAGTAATAAATAAATGAAGCGTTAAGAAATAAATTTTATTTTTTGATTGTTTTTATCACGAAATAAATTTCAAATTAACTTTAGAATGATGGATAAAGATACTCGAACATTTTCTTTGTCTTTCATCTCACTAAGGCCATCAAGAAATACAAACTCATCAACATCATTCTGAAACACAATAATCGAACGTTTTATAATAAAGATAGATAAATAAATAGAGTAAACTATAAAATTTTACAAATTACATCAACAGAGACACAATTGGAATTAAATTCTGGGGAATGAAGATTCATTCTTGAAGTATTAATACCATCATTTGACATTTTCGGCTCCACTATCTAGAAAGACAATAAATGTTGTCAATAATATTTTGAACTAATAAAAAGTCATTAGAAAATAAAATATATTTCTGTTGATACGTAGGTCATATGCAATTAAAAGAATTGTTTTATAATTTTAACAATTCTATATAACGATAACTATCCAAACATGTAATGTACTCTGGTGCCTCTTTCTGTGCTTCACTCTCATTAAAATTTACAACTTCGACTGATCTATCCATGTCTGAAATTTTGCCTTCTGTTCCTCCATTGTTTTTTGTATCGACATTTTTTGTTGTTACTGATATTTCTTTATTATTTTTTCTTTTTTTGTAAAGTCTGCATAAAATATGAAACAAGATAAAGTTTAAGAATCTAGAAACATAGAATTAAAAATCATATAACTAATTTAGTCAATACTTTTTTTTTTAATATAAATGGCTCAAGGAAGTTGGCGTATTCATACAATGGCCATCCTCCAATATTTGATTCAGGATTTAATTCTCTTCTTTTCCTTTCTTTACACGTATACTCCCTCAATCTCTTATATCTTGATTGGCACTATGTTGCTACACAAAGTGTATATTTCTTATATTGTTACATACATTTTACCAGCTACAAAACTTAAATTTTACCATTTGAATCAAGTGATATAGCTATATCTTCCCAAACATGACGTACATTTTCATTTTGTTTTGCTTTTGGATTGTAGATACACTCAAGTATTTTAATTTCATTTAATAAAAGTAAGTCGAAATCATTAGATTTGAGATTCTCGTTATCACTATTTTCACCCTCCACATCACTGTACATTCTTTTATTGTTAAAATAACTATGTTCCCCCATTATGTCTTGAAACGTACTAACACACAAACTTTGTAATATACGATAATAATTAATAACATTGACCAAATCTGTAAAGATATTCTAAAATAACTTATTGGTTAAGTTTTACTACCATAAACTAGCACAAGCCGTTGTGCACTGTGCCTGTGCATATGCTTGTGTTTGTGCTTTATGTCAATTCGACTGCGTAGGCCTTGGATAATATTATTTTTTTGCTCACGTACATAAGTGCCATGTGTTATTTTTATGTACCAAAAATATAAATATTAATTCTTAACCTGCAAAACGGATTCGTTTATTTGTTAGCCAAGTCATTGTCATTAAGCAATTTTGATAATTCACAATGAATTCGTTTGATCAAGGTGAGTCAGGTGCGACTAATTCGTCTGTTCAAGAGAAGTTAGATATTTTTAACAAAGAAAACGACGAGCTTTTGATAAGCTTAATCAAAGAACGACCTTGTTTGTACGACAAAAGTTTAACGGATTAAAAGGACTCAGACATAAAAGATACGTCGTGGGTAGAAATACCTGCTGCAACACATATGACAGGTGTGGCAAAAGCTTTAAATTCGACTGTATTTCACATGTTTTTTTGTTTTTCTATTAATTAATTTCCTTTTAGTTTCAAATTGCAAAAGACGGTGGGAGTATCTACAAGATAGGTACCGAACTGAACTTCAGTTAAAGGATAAGGAAAGCAGAAGTGGTTCTGGAGCTTCCAAAAGACCAAGTTGGCCACTTTTTGACGTAATGAAAAGTATTATGCCAAAGAAGTCTACAAGAGAGTAAGTTATCATTATGTGTTCAATACAAGTAGCAGTGTGGCAGGCATACATTTGTTAATACAAGAAACATTTTAGATGCAGAACTAACTTGGTGCCTTGTGATGAGAAAAAACTAATAACGACTGGTAATAAAGCCACTGCAAAATCAAAATTTGCTCGTAAAAAGTCTGATGCTGTCAATCAAGTGCTTCTGAAAGCTGAATCAGCCATTAGTTCATTAGTGTCAAGATTGGATGGCACTGTCAGTAGCAAACAACCATTAACTACGCAAAATGTTTAGAACTCAAGTATAGAGATATCCAATTGCAATTTGGTGATACTCATGAAAAATTGCATAATCTTGTAGGAAATGTAACGTCAACCAAATTAAACCTACTTAGTCCAACGAAGGCTAAAAAGAGAAGAAAAGAGATTAGAATTTTTTTAGTTGCATTTGATAGTGACTCTGATAACGAATAAGAAGAAAATAATCATCAATAGTAAGCTTTAAATAAGTAATATCATTTTATTTATTACAATAAATGTTGTCGAACTGTGTTGTCGATAAGTGAAGCACAACGTGTGTATTACTATAAAATAAAAATTTGAACAAAATTTTCTACATGGAATTATAATTATTTAAAAATTATATTCATCAACTCGCGTACAAAATCATTCTGTCTTTCTTGACTTTTAATTTTTTTTTAATTTTGCAACCACTAATCGAGCTAAAGATTCATTTTCCTCGTTATAAGCAGTTTGCTTGTGAGAAGGAAGCTCAAGTTGTTTTTGTTCTTTTTCCTTGCCAATGTCCATTGTGCTATCAGATGTATTATGAATTTGACATAAATTCGCCTGTAATATACATATATAAAAAATAAGTAATAANACGCCTTACCTACTTCATGTGGTAATTCGTCTTGATACAAAATTTATGTATATACTGCATGGTGACTTCTGATTTTGTTGGCATTGCTTTGGAGTTTTGGAGTAGATTAACGAATGTCGTGAATTATGGGATTGCTCTAGCTAATAACAGAGTATACCTAATTGAACGTTTGAGTGGGAGCGGATAATGATCAACCCACTGAACTCTGAAACACTCTCAGATAAGTAAAAATTTTACATAATTTAATGAGTACAGATTGTCATAATTTAAATGACAATTTCTTTGTGTACAATGTTTTATTTCAGGAATCAGTCATACAAGGTAAAAGACAAGTGTTGAAATTGTACTTGAATAAAAAAAGTATATATCGCACATTAAGACAAAATTAGACAGTCAAATAATTCGAGAGAGACAACTGGAAGGTTCGCACACATTTAGTGCTCCAATGCAGTGCTGCTGGTATAATCTGTCATTATTGAATGAAAATGCAGTTTTTTTTATTGACTAAATGTGTGCGAAGCTTCCAGTTGTCTCTCTCGAATTATTTGATTGTCTAATTTTGTCTTAATGTGCGATATATACTTTTTTTATTCAAGTACAATTTCAACACTTGTCTTTTACCTTGTATGACTGATTCCTGAAATAAAACATTGTACACAAAGAAATTGTCATTTAAATTATGACAATCTGTACTCATTAAATTATGTAAAATTTTTACTTATCTGAGAGTGTTTCAGAGTTCAGTGGGTTGATCATTATCCGCTCCCACTCAAACGTTCAATTAGGTATACTCTGTTATTAGCTAGAGCAATCCCATAATTCACGACATTCGTTAATCTACTCCAAAACTCCAAAGCAATGCCAACAAAATCAAAAGTCACCATGCAGTATATACATAAATTTTGTATCAAGACGAATTACCACATGAAGTAGGTAAGGCGTTTTCTTCTGTACCATGGATAATTGCATTACCGTACGAATTTAAGTGGAGCATTACCATTACCTATAGTAGGTAATACTTATAGTATTTACGGAACAGTGGTGCTCAAAATTTTCTAAAAACTTTTTAAATTTCGCGTGTAACGAATCAATGTCCGGCCAGTGTACGACAAAAGTTTAAGGGATTACAAGGACTCAGACATAAAAGATACGTCGTGGGTAGAAATATCTGCTGCAGCACATATGACAGGTGTGGCAAAAGCTTTAAATTCGACTGTATTTCACATGTTTTCTTGTTTTTCTATTAATTAATTTCCTTTTAGTTTCAAATTGCTAAAGACGGTGGGAGTATCTACAAGATAGGTACCGAACTGAACTTCAGTTAAAGGATAAGGAAAGCAGAAGTGGTTCTGGAGCTTCCAAAAGACCAAGTTGGCCACTTTTTGACGTAATGAAAAGTATTATGTCAAAGAAGTCTACAAGAGAGTAAGTTATCATTATGTGTTCAATACAAGTAGCAGTGACAGGCATACATTTGTTAATACAAGAAACATTTTAGATGCAGAACTAACTTGGTGCCTTGTGATAAGAAAAAACTAATAATGACTGGTAATAAAGCCACTGCAAAATTAAAATTTGCTCGTGAAAAGCCTGATGCTGTCAATCAAGTGCTTTTGAAAGCTGAATCAGCAATTAATTCATTAGTGTCAATATTGGATGGCACTGTCAGTAGCAAACAACCATTAATTACGCAAAATGTTGAGAACTCAAGTAGAGATATCCAATTGCAATTTGGTGATACTCATGAAAAATTGCATAATCTTGTGGGAAATGGAACGTCAACCAAATTAAACCTACTTAGTCCAACGAAGGCTAAAAAGAGAAGAAAAGAGATTAGAATTTTTTTAGCTGCATTTTATAGTGACTCTGATAACGAATAAGAAGAAAATAATCATCAATAGTAAGCTTTAAATAAGTAATATCATTTAATTTATTACAATAAATGTTGTCAATAATATTTTGAACTAATAAAAAGTCATTAGAAAATAAGATATATTTCTGTTGATACGTAGGTCATATGCAATTAAAAGAATTGTTTTATAATTTTAACAATTCTATATAACGATAACTATCCAAACATGTAATGTACTCTGGTGCCTCTTTCTGTGCTTCACTCTCATTAAAATTAGATGGTAAACACATTGCAATAAATGCTTCGCCTAATTCTGGATCCAATTTTTATAATTACAAAGGCTTTCATAGTATTGTTCTTTTAGCAGCATGTAATCACAGGTTATTATTAAACTTTGTGTGTAAATAAATAAATAATCTTAATGTACATTTTTAGCTTATCAGTGATATTTATGCACTGCAGGTATGAATTCACGATTGTTCATGTTGGTGCTCTTGGGGGTGAAAGTGACGGAGGGATTCTTAACCGAAGTAAATTTGGAAAACAACTGGAAGAAGGAACGTTTAATTTACCGCCTGAAGGGCAAAATTTACCATGTACAAATATAAAACTCCCACACTTTTTTGTAGGCGATGAAGCATTCGGTCTTACGAAGTACATGATGCGTCCATACCCAGGGCGTAACTTGGATTATAAAAAAAGAATTTTTAACTACAGGCTTTCTCGAGCTAGGAGAAGAGAATGCATTTGGGATTTTGAGCGCTCGCTGGAGAGTTCTAAAAAAACCTATATCTGGTGGATTAAAGTGCCAATCGATATTATGTGCTACGGTGTGATTGTTGATTTTATCGCGGAACGACTCTGAATGAATGAGATTGTAAATTTCGCGCAACTCGAATTCCTCTACGCCCTATGAACCTTTTAAAGGCTCCTATAAACCCTTCGGTTGTCATATCGCTCGCTATCTCGATGTGGACTGATTTGGTGGGCATGCAAATAAACACACAACCGTACGCTGGCAAAATTACTCGATTCCTGAATTTTTCTTCTTTTTTGTTGATATGACCAAAATAATCTACTCCTACGTGTTCAAAAACCGAAGCTTATTGCACGCGCACCTGGGGTAAATCGCTCATTTTCGCTTGTAGGGTCACTGGTCTATATCTAATGCACGTAACGCAACGTCTAACAACACGCCTAACCTGATTTTTTCCATCAAGCAACCAAAAACGTTGACGAATCTTACACAACCTCTTGAATTCCCGCATACAACATAGGGTAATGAACCTCCCTTATGATGAGATCGGTCACGTGATGGCACGATGGTAACAGTATCGGGTCTCGTTTAGTGACGGTTCGGGGCGTTTCTATTTGTTTTAATATATGTGAAAAACAGTCTAATAGGGAAATCCCAAGATATACCTAAAGTTTTAACTATCGGATCCCCCTCTGTTAAGCTATCCATTTTAAAGACCCTTCCCTCTGAATCGTCAAGTGCGTGAGCGTGATTGGAAGCCCATTTTCTAATAGAAAAACCCCCGCTAATTAATAATTAAATTAACTCATCCCTAATCTGCAAATTCTCCTTTAACGAATTTGCCCCAGTAAGTAGATCATCTACATAAAAATCCCGCTTCAAGATAACACTAGCCCTAGGGAAACTTGCCCTTTCATCCTCTGCTAACTGATGAATCGTCCTAATTGCTAGAAAAGGAGCAGACGACACTCTAAAGGTAACCGTGTTCAGCTCGTAAGTCTCAATTCTACCCTGATGTACCCATAGAATTCGTTGGTACGACCGGTCCCGGGGATCTACTAAAATCTGTCTATACATTTTCTCTATGTCCGCAGTAATGACGTAAGTATGAGCGCGAAACCTGAGGAGGAGGTTAAAGAGTTTTGGTTGAATTGTAGGGCCCACCATGAGCACATCATTCAGCGAGAGATTTTTATCGGTCTTGGAAGACGCATTGAAGACTACGCGAGTCTTTGTTGTGATACTAGATGGTTTGACAACCGCATGATGGGGCATACAATATCCCCCAGCATCCTTATCTTCTGTCAATGTCATGTGACCTAAGTCTATATATTCTTGCATAACCTTTGTGTATTCGAGTTGAAGATTGGGGTTTGCTTTAGATCGGTGTCGCATAGCCTGCAATTGTCGAAACGCTTTCGACCGCGAATTTCCGAGTTGAGGATCTACTTCTTTAAAGGGTAACCTGACCATGTATCTTCCGCTTGAAGTACGCTTAACATTCCTGACATAATGTTCTCCGCATGCTTTCTCCTCAGAAGAATACGCCAATTTACTTCCAATCTCCTCCAATTCCCAAAACCTCGTCCATTGTGTGTCCAACTTCACTATACTGCAGGTAGCTTTGGCCTCGCGGTCTGGGTTCGTTTCCCCAACAATAACCCAACCTAACAGAGTTTTCTGGAGGTATACGTCGTATTGATCTCGAGACAAATGGACCTGGCCAATGGACAAAACGAACAAGGTTTCTCCTGAGCCTATAAGAATGTCGACTGGACGGGGAATATGGAATTGGGGATCAGCCAATCAGATTCCTTTGAGAAGGTCAACTATCTCTCGTGGAAATGGTTCACTTGGGATCGCACTAGTTATAATTGGAACGACAAGACAATCCAATACCCTATGAAATGGCTGTGTAACATGGGCACCCAAACTGTTTCGAAATATCTGCAAAAATAGCCAAAAAATTGCGCGTAATTTCCTCGAATTTCCTGCCGACACAATTCTTACAGATTTTTTTATTTTTAAAAGAAAAGGTCTTGTTAACTTTAATATATATTGAAACGTGTTCAAATTCATTCTGGTGTATTGAAAGAACAATTTCTCGTCTTTTTTAAATTCTTTATACAAGGTGTTAAAAAATCCTTTACTGACTCTTTCTTGATTGATTGATCTTATCAACTATTTTTGATTAACCCAGGTTTTGCTTCTTTCATATTGATATAGTGAATTAACTTCGTGCATAATATTTAATAATTCTTGAAGAGTCTTTAAAAGGTTAAGAACATCGGTTTGATCATTCATAATTGAATATTAGTTTAAACAAAGCTTAGTCAGTTTAACTTTCATCAAAGTCTAGTAAGTTAATTTAATTGTTTACTTAGGTAAAGTTTTACTGCTATAAGCTAGCACAAGCCGTTGTGCACTGTGCCTGTGNATATATTTCTGTTGATACGTAGGTCATATGCAATTAAAAGAATTGTTTTATAATTTTAACAATTCTATATAACGATAACTATCCAAACATGTAATGTACTCTGGTGCCTCTTTCTGTGCTTCACTCTCATTAAAATTTACAACTTCGACTGATCTATCCATGTCTGAAATTTTGCCTTCTGTTCCTCCATTGTTTTTTGTATCGACATTTTTTGTTGTTACTGATATTTCTTTATTATTTTTTCTTTTTTTGTAAAGTCTGCATAAAATATGAAACAAGATAAAGTTTAAGAATCTAGAAACATAGAATTAAAAATCATATAACTAATTTAGTCAATACTTTTTTTTTTAATATAAATGGCTCAAGGAAGTTGGCGTATTCATACAATGGCCATCCTCCAATATTTGATTCAGGATTTAATTCTCTTCTTTTCCTTTCTTTACACGTATACTCCCTCAATCTCTTACATCTTGATTGGCACTCTGTCGCTACACAAAGTGTGTATTTCTTATATTGTTATATACATTTAAACAGTTACAAAATTTAAATTTTACCATTTGAATCAAGTGATATAGCTATATCTTCCCAAACATGACGTACATTTTCTTTTTGTTTTGCTTTTGGATTGTAGATACACTCAAGTATTTTAATTTCATTTAATAAAAGTAAGTCGAAATCATTAGATTTGAGATTCTCGTTATCACTATTTTCACCCTCCACATCACTGTACATTCTTTTATTGTTAAAATAACTATGTTCCCCCATTATGTCTTGAAACGTACTAACACACAAACTTTGTAATATACGATAATAATTAATAACGTTGACCAAATCTGTAAAGATATTCTAAAATAACTTATTGGTTAAGTTTTACTACCATAAACTAGCACAAGCCGTTGTGCACTGTGCCTGCGCATATATGCTTGTGTTTGTGCTTCATGTCAATTTGAGTGCGTAGGCCCATATTGTCAATGCAGCAGATTCTACAGTTTGGTATGTCATCTATCCCTCTCACGCTTAATTGTGCTAAAACGTACGTAGGCCCATATTGTCAATGCAGCAGATTCTACAGTTTGGTATGTCATCTATCCCTCTCACNTTAATAACGTTGACCAAATCTGTAAAGATATTCTAAAATAACTTATTGGTTAAGTTTTACTACCATAAACTAGCACAAGCCGTTGTGCACTGTGCCTGTGCATATGCTTGTGTTTGTGCTTTATGTCAATTCGACTGCGTAGGCCTTGGATCTCGATTTGAATGCTACCCTTCGAGCTAGTGCCAGCACCCCCGAATCCTTTGATGGGCATCGCCTGATTCTGCACTGGAAGTCGTAGCCGTTGAACGAATTTTTCGGTTATGAAGTGGTTTGTTGAGCAGGTGTCTAGCAAAGCACGACCCTGGATGAACTTCCCCCAGTTCGATTTGACATAAACAACAGCACTCATTAACAATTCAGATGTACGAGCTCGGGAAACAGCGCTAACTACGTAAAAACCTAGTCACGCCGATGACGCACCACCTCCGCCATTACTCGATAGCTTTCCGGTGGACTGGGCTGGATTCTGGGACGATCTTGGATCTGTGTGGAGCAAAGTGTTGTGATATCGATCGCAGCGTTTACAATGACCTAACGTACATTTACTCCCGTGAGATCGCAAAAATTAAAGCACAATCGGTGAGAACTGATTAAATCCCAACGACCTTGTACTGGCGAGTTATTGAACGCTGGGCATCGAAACAATGAATGCTGCTCGTTACACTGTACAAAAGACGTCTCAGACCTTGTTACTAAGACGCGCCCACCGTCGTTCGTCTTTCGCGCCTTTCGTGTCTCAGAGTCTTGCTTGGCCATCGATTTCCCAGCTGTTGACTCATTGCCCCGTGGAACGTCAGTCTCCATGGTGTAAAGCCTGGACACAACTCTATCTATAAACCTATAAAATTGTTCTAGAAATGGAAGCTCGTCTACCCCTAGTGAATCCTCCCACTTTTGCCTAATAGAAGAGGGCAAAGCTCTCTCTAACAACCTAACAATCATACGTGGATACTCCTTCACACCCAACGATTCAAGAGTATTCAAATGTTGCTTGACATCATCCACCATCCTCGAGAGATCCTTGGACGTAGCAGATTAAAGAGGACCAATATCAAGAATGGCGTCGAGATGCTTTGATACCAGAATACGTTTTTGCTCGTACGACTCGATGAGTGTTTTCCAAGCGACGCTGTAATTTCTCTCACTAACGTCATAAATCGCAACCTTCTTCAACGCCTCACCCTGCAACGTGTTCCTTAAGTACATAAACTTAACGAGATCATCTATATCATTACGCATGTGAATCATAGTGTGGAACGAGTTCTTGTAAGACAGCCATTCTTCGTGACCGCCACTGAACTTAGAGAGTTCTGCTACTGGAAGCTTTAAGAGCTGTTGCTTCTCGATAAAAGTCGAATGACCCATAGGGGCTCCTACATTTGATGTTCCGATAACTACTACTTCTGACTGTCCCTGTTTGGTATCCTTGCCGTCGTTGGCCATGGTTATTATTGAAGTTGAATCAAACAGTACAGGGTTCCCTTCCAATAAGTCAATGGCGTCAATACCCTATTCTTACAAGACTGAAACGCTTGACGTCAATTAAAGGATCCTGTTGATCGGGAACGCTCAATCAAATTCAATAAATAGAATTAAAGGGAGAGGAAGATGAACACAATTAATTACCACTAATTAATGGGAAAAAGTCTATGGCATAAAAATCCAAGATTTATTGGCACGAATCGAGATTACAATTAAAGAAGAGATCACACATTAATTGTTTGAATTGTAGTATGTGATGGTGTGCGTGTGTGTATAAGGGAAAGGACCTGATGGTGACAACTCCAAACGCTCACGAGTTTAAGGTCGAGAAACGATGGACGAATAGAACGAATGATTTGCGAACCGGCGGGCCCTGCGCGGCCGCACGACTCGCACGAGTCAGCGCAAGGCTGGTAAACGCGGGCCGACGAAATTAGCTACCACTTGCGGTAGCTCAACGATAATGGTTGTTCTGAGTGACGAAGTCGGGTGAGGATCCTGATACCGGAACGAGAAATGGGATGGACCGGGTGAGGCGTGGCGTAATAACAGCGGGATGATGATATGCACTGAGTATGGTATAACAGACATGTGATTGGTATAATAAACGTATGATTAATGTGTGTAGTGTTGTGATTGTATGCAGATGGATGGAGAAAATTTAACCACGATGATGATGGATGTGCAAGGTCGTGTAAGATGAGGTGCAGACGATGATAAAAGTTCGTAGACGTGAGGCGACTAAAGGTAGATTCTACATGAGGATGCGCAAGGAGAATGAGCAAGGGGACAATGTGACAGACGTGAACGTGCGTGGGGTGAGGAGGACAAGCCCGAATGATTGTGATGATTATGACCTTAAACACGGAATAAGAAGAGAGCACGAGTGAGCTAAAAGAGTTGAGGTGGCAGCGAGATCGAATAAGAGATCGATGGATAAACGATGACCAAATAATCAAAATGAGAGGTGCTGAGGCACAGAACTAGCACGAGGTGAAATTAATAAGAGATATGATAGTGCAAGGAGCAAGTCATGAAAGAATGAGGTGTAGATCGAGTTGAAGAATGAAAGATGAAGATGAAATAGAACTAAATGAATTGTAATAAAAGACTTAGCGTCTCGACGACGATGTCCTAAGTCCTGGGGCTCGACGACCCTGGCGAAATTTCCTGCTGACGGTGCAACTGTAAGCGGTAAAAAAACACTAAGCGTGAAGATGCTTCCAATTCAGCAGGCCAAGCAAGAGAGAGCGTGTAAGCGAAGAGTAACTGCCAAGTCGTAAAGTCCGGCCCCTCCCAACCCTGCGCCGATTAGACTTGAGCCAATCCACGACGGAGGCGGGCGCGCGCAAGGCTCCAGGGAAGAATGAGGTGCGTGCGACTCTGAAACGTGGAACTAGACGAGATTCAGTTTAAATCCGTCCCTCGACGAAACACTTTACTAAAGCTACTACAGTTTTAAATTTTTTATTTACATACGTGATTTACAGTGATTTACAACAGTCCAAAAAAAATGGTAATTTTTACAAAAAGTAATTAGATTAATGACCAGAATTCTAAACTGACATTTTGCGACCTGATTGCCATTATATTGTTTTTTTGCTATCATCTAGGTATCTACAACAATATTTTTAATAAAATTATATAAGCTTTCTAGTAGCTAATTACTGTTAGGATCCGAGTTGAATAATTTATCAAGGTCTCGAAATGCTTGAAAATTGCAAACAAAGTAATGACTCAAGTTTATCAAAAAATACGTTGTTTTGTAATAAAGCTAATTTGCAAAGAAAATAAGGTTACTTAGTAGTTAAGGTATTTTTTTCAAACTCTTACAGATTAACACGAGAGAGTTACTTTTCGTCAGATCGTAACGTTTTTGATTCTTAACACCAGAGCGAACAACATAAGGCGTGCAAACTGCTGACAACTGTTTTGCGACTTTAGTTTTTTTTTTAAGCTAAATGCATATTTTACTAAATTCCCAGTTTTGACAATTAGTTTCACGTAGGAAGTTTGCGTTTAACATTTAATCTACCAATTTTTGCCTTATTGAGAATATTGTTCAAGAACTTTGAAATTCATTAAAAACTTATATACTTTTGGTTTACGTGTCTTGGAAAGGAAAAAAAAAAAAAAGAAAAAAAATATACAAACCGTCAGTCATATTTAACTTTTTTTCAAAAACTATAAAGAGTAGTGTATTAAAATAATTATGAAAAAGCTAATAAATCGACTAAATTTTCAACCAACTTTTTTTCTTTGATGTCAAGGTCTTTAACAATTAATTTGGCAGGTCACGATAAATACTATTAGCCATTTTCAGAATTAAAAAGACTCTTTTACTGTTTATCTTTGTAGCAATAAATGTAAGGTCAAAAAATTAAATAGCTTTTCTGTATTTTTTTGAAACAACAAAGATTATATATGACAAAATTAATGAATCGACATTTCGCGACTTTAAAATTAAGCTACTTCAGTTTTTAAATTTTTTATTTATAACAACTGTTCTTGTAAACAGGTCTATTCGTTTACTAAAATAATCTAATTAAAGACGTTCGGTAGAAATAGCGGGGTAGAACCACTTGCAGGGCAAGGGGAAAGTAGCGATGAGTGAAGACTTGGCGTCGTCGCGCGGGTCTCCAGTATGTGAGTGTTCATGTACTAACATTAGGTGGTGTGCCCTCTGCTTTAGTGTCTGCCCTGTCTGCTGCGTCGGTTACGGCAGCGTATGTGTATATTCGTAATGTTTTTGTGCTGAAGATATAAGTACTTAATTTTTATTCGTTATAACAATGTAATAAAAATGAGTAAATAATTTAAAAAATTGAGACAGATATATGTACATACAATTATATTCGTAGCTAATGTAAATAAAATTCTTGAATTTTTGTGTTACTTAAAAAGTCTCATTTGAAGTGATATGATAAATAACTAGGACATACTCTAGTCTCTGCAATTACTAAGAGCATGGGATTTTGTAATAGTGGGTAAAAAAATTGTATCGTTAAAAATTCCAAATTAAAAATTGTACTAAGAAAAATAAATTAGTGTTATTATAATACATTGTTTTGTTAGGGGTATATGTAGATCCTATAGACATACATTCACACACATATACAAGCTTATGCTTTATACAGAAGTACATAAATATCTACCATAATATTTAAATATTTACTGAATCGTACGTCCTGGAACATTTTCAATTTTCCGCTTCTTGCGACGTTACGTTTTCGTCGAACTATTATTTAATTTTTTTATTTATAAACTAATCAGACAATCTTCACGAAAATTTTTACACATATAGTTAATAA
>NW_019379971.1:78693-89654 GCF_000648655.2 Copidosoma floridanum
AAAGGGAAACTGTTTTCTATAGCAGACAAAAGGTAATGATAATAAGGTGCCAGTATTCAATGTTATTCTAGGAATATAAACTTTGCTTTTTTTTCTCCCATATTTATTTCTGCTTCTATATTATACTTAAATAATTTTGTTATTTTTAATCTTGTGCCTCTACAGAGACCGTCTGATATACTTGAAGTTCTTATTAACACTACTATAGCATTTATTTTTAATTTTAATTCGTGTGGTGGAGGACCCTCTCTAATATTATTTCAAAATGCTATTGGAAAATTAATATTTATGTTAATTTAATTATGTTAAGTTAATCCTATGTTTTTTCAACTCCTTTGTGAGTCATGTCTTCTGCTGTTGTGAACTAATTTTCAGCCTGCATTGATAAATACACGAGTAATGTCGTTATTTTGTCTACTCAATCTGTTAGTGGGGGGTTGGTGCGCGGAGCGCTCAGGGGGGCGTTAGCTTTTTGTTTATTTGGCACAAAAAATGAAAGTGTAAAACTTTTATGATTATGAAATCGTTATGTAAAAATATACAACGATTTTTGAAATTATGAAATTTCTAGTACGAAATTAAAAGCTGTCCTGTTCTTCAATTTTGTAAAATTGATTTTTTACCAAAATTCAAGATTTTTTAAATGAATGTCAAAGTTATAATATGCATGAAAAATTTCGTAATGCAAGCATTTTCATTTTTCTTTAATGCAAGAATTTCGAAATACAGTGGCTTAAAATACAAGTCTCTTTTATGTTTTAACTTGTTAAAAGTCTGGTTTTTAAGATGCATTTTATATATTTGAAAAACTAAATTTCTTAGAGAAGAATAAAAAATCATAAGGAATAAACTTTGAAAAACAAACAATAAAATCGTTAACGATCGAAAATTTCTTGCCATGTACCGTTTCTCGTGTTTGCTTGGTTCTCCGAATCATTTTGTATCAATACATTCTCAGGTTTTTCACATTTTGATACCAATACGTAAAGTTGACCCTGAGAAAATAAAGGTCGTTTGTAGTAAAATCTTAATTTATCAAAACTTTAACCTTGCAATTTATCGATTGTTATATAAAATGTTGTATAGAACTATCGGAAACTCTTTTTTGTATATAATAAACGGTAAAGATAAATTATTACTGGTATTTAAAGTAATTTGTGGAATCAAAACTTTACTACCATACTTTCACCAGTTACCAATTCTGCTTCTCAATTATATTTAAATAATTTTTTTATACGTTGTCTAGTGAAATTGCACAACCCATTAAATATACTCATGTTTTTAATTAACATAACAATAACATCTACTTTTAAATTCATAACATAAGGCGGTAATCCTTCATGTATATTTCTTAGAGTTTCTATAAAAAATTTATGTTTGTATATTCATCAGTGCGATATTAAAACAGCCCTAGTAAACTTGATAAAGTATAAAACCCTAAGTGTAATATACGATCATTTCAAGGTTAAGACATCAACTTTTTAATGAAAATAAAATTATGCAAACCTACAGGTAAATTTAGTGTATTCGTATACTATTGTAATACCTAATTTCAAAAGAATTTTGGTACTTTAAACAAAACGTTTTGTATTTGATCCAACAAGGTGTATTAAAAATCATAAAGTTTGAAATCTCGCTGCGTATTTTAATCAAACCACAATTTAATGTTCAAAACAATAAGACTGAAAAGACAGTAAAAATATATCAAACACATCTTTAGTTTCCTATAACTAGAACAAAATTAGTTATCCTGTAAGATCACTCAAGTATATCAATATTTTAGACAACAATATTTTAAATTACAATCTTTAAATTCGCATAAAATGGCCAAGGGAAAAGTGTACTGCAATAAAAAAACTTAATACAGTACTTCCAGAAGATTATAATAAGTTTCTTTCGAATTATACATCTAATAAAAAAAAAAGCAACTACACTTTAGGATTTAAAAAGACATAAAAACATACAATATGAAGATTAATAGATACTGCAGTTACTATAAGGTTAATCGAACATAATTATTAAATCGATCATACTTGCTCATCAAATGCTAGTACCATTGACCATCCTTATGAAGTTAATAAGCTTTATGCATACTATTAAGAATCAGAAAATGTACAATGCAAGTAAGTTTAAAAGTAGTATAAGAACAGTTTTACTGCAGATTTTATTATCAAGAAAGAAAACTCTGCTTTCCTACACATTTAATCAAATTATTAACTGTAAAAAAATCATGTAGACTAGTTAATTTACTGAGATATCTTAGATTCAATGCAATTTCAACTACATAATAACAAAAAAAGTTAAAAATTTTATGTAAAAACGTTGACAAAATTTATTTTACAAATGATCTGTGAGAATCGGGAGACATCTTTCTGTCAAGACATTAAAGTACTACTGGTATTAGAAATACAAAAGTGTGTTAATGGCCTGGATGAGCATTGCGTGAGTGCAACTGTTTAAAAGAACAATAAGTAAAATAACGTTTTGCTCACTTTTGGATTGAAATAATGTCAAAATAGCATTTTCAGAACTAAAATTTAAAAAACACTAACTTAAATTCAATGCAATAGTTTGGCTTCCTTAATTCTGAAAAAAGCTTTATAAATAATGAGGAGGACTTTATGTAATGTGTAATAATATACATACACTTCTTCAAAACTAATCTTTACATATAAAAGAAAAAAGTTTTCATTATTAAAATAAACAAATACATTAAATTTCTCATAATTTTACACGTATTTTAAAGCACCAACGAGAGTCTCTAAATATAATACGCAATAAAGTGGGGGATCTCTTATGGTTTAAAAGGGTGAGAGGTGCGGGGCAAATAAAAAAACTGACGGATAATTTTATTTGGTTAGAATAGCAAATGAGTTTATAGAATTTTTACTTGTTATGCAGGGAGCAGTATGTATTTTACTTGTTGTGCAGGGAAGAGAGTTATCAAAGGCCCTGCATTAACAATTATATAGTATAGAAAGATAGACACACGCTCTGGATAGTTAGAAAAAGAAGCATGTAGTGCGTCATAAAAAACTAGAGAGCAAGAGAGGGAGAGAGAGAGAGAGAGAGAGAGAGGAATGAAACGCACAGTAAACAGTAGTGTATATATGCACGTAAATCTTCTTATAATAAATAGTTGGCTTTGTAAAGCATTCTCCACAAGTCCCCCAAAACGCTACGTTGACCCATGTTAACCCCATACTTCAGCACAGTGTGTCATAGCTCCTGTGTGAAGAATAATAATGTAATGATTTTTTTTTGGAAATTAAAGTTAATCATTTTAATAAAATAAAAAAAACTACGGAAAACTAGAAATTTTTTTTTTTAATTAAAAAAAACAAAAGAAACAGAATTTTTTTTAAATGCTTGAATAAACGATGTATTAATATTAAAGCAGTCGGTACTGCAGTAAGTTTTTCATTATATGACTTCTTAAATGGTTATAATTGGTTCAATAAACTTTGATGATTTTAGGCCGATACTTGTAGACGTAACCTCAATAAGTACTGACTTGTGCTGTTTTTGTCGATGTTGTCTCAAAGTAGATTAAAATAACGACTAAACAATACTTGTAAAAATTAAAACTAAAGCCTTAACCAAAATTTACCACAATTATTAAAAACGTAAGTTAAGAGGCAACATAACCTACAAAAATATCAAAGTATTTAATCTTTTGGTTTCTGCACTAAGCAACGTCTAAATTCGTGATTCAAACATTTAACAGTAAAACGGTGTCGTGCCTTCTTTGATTCTCAGGATAATGAGTTCTGGAGTATGAAAACCTATGCAAAAGATGTAAAAAAACTTTTTTAAGGTTAGAAAACACTGAATAAAAAATTGACAAGATTTGTTATTCAACGTTAAAATTCACGACAAAATATATAAAAAAGCAAGTGTCTTAGACTATTTTCCAATATGCGTCTAATAATTTTGATTACTAAAATGTTACTGAACATTTTTTAGTCGATACTTACAGACATAACCTCAACAAATAGAGACCATGAAACGAATGTTGTTACATGTAATATTATAAACGGGTAATGAAAGTAACAGAAACTACAGTAGGGATACATTGACACTGAAGAGCTAACATAACCTTAAAATATCGAAACATTTTATTTTTTTATTTCTGCTTAAAAATCATGTAGCCTTGTAAAAGACCTTTTGAAAAGAAAATGGTATCGTGATTATTTTTCTCTTAAAACACAGGTTGTCCTTTGTAAAATAAAAAAAAAATAAAAACTATAGAAAAGATTCGAAGTAATTATTTTAAGGTTAGATAGCTCAATAAAAACAAAATTTTCGAGGTACCTCTGATACAATAAACGAAATAGATAGGGTCGTAGTGTGTTTTAATGATTCGTCATTTGATTATCTAAAATATTCTATCACTAAACATTTTTAAGGCTATAATTGCTGACATACTCTCAGATAATAGCGTCGTATGCTGTTTTGGTCCAATTAATCTCGTAACATATTAAAATAACAACTTACTTTTTCGACGTAAAGCCAAGATATTTAAAAAAAAGTTGACATCTTCATTACAAATGGTGTTAACTGTTGCAATAAATAAACTCGTGATTAAAATCTTTTTTAATGCGCTACAATAATAAGCTCAATATATTTTTATTAACACCAACTACTACTTTTTTTTCTTTATATCATGTATGTAACACAAAGTCGTCCTAAACAATGTCATGGATCTATAGGAAATTTATTAACTGCATACATAACCTTGTATATCGATTGGCAATACTCACTTTTTTATTACTCAAGCTGGATTTTTTTTAAGCTAGTTCAAAAGATAAAGCCAAGCTTATATCTTCACTACAAAATTCACGTAGCTAATAATAGGTACGTCAAAACTATTACTAGTTTATTGC
The DNA here is from genome assembly GCF_000648655.2 of Copidosoma floridanum. Next base: position 83,580 of record NW_019379971.1, read on the forward strand.
TGATTACAAATTCATTTTAAATTTCGAGCATATTACCAATCCTTACTTACCGAAAAAAACTTCAAAATGAAGCAGTTTTAAGTAGTTTTTGGTCGTTTCGCACGTCGACAAATTATCACGAAATAATTATAACGTGCACTTTTTGTACACAAATATATGTCCACATTTTTTTTAGTCTAACAAATCACTGACTGTTTCGAACCTCGAAAAACTTAAAAATAACAGAGTTTTTAGTGGTTTTTAATCGTTACGCTTGTAAAAAAATTAACTGCCTTAATAAGATTCTACTAGCGTAGTGTTAGTTAAAGTACATGGTTGTTGGTATAAAAAATGTTTTTTTTTTTTTTGCGCACTATTTAAGTCGTTACTGTGTCTTTTCGCAGCTTATATCAACGTATACGCGTGCGCCTTGCTCGCTCAGAAAAAAATAACCTTGGGCCCTGTAAGTACTGGACAGTAGAATTACCCACCGCGCATGCTTATCCACTATGGATATTGATATTATTAATCGATGGCTAAGTATTGTGTCAAATTATTATATATTGACCTCTTCCATTTAAATTGTGCTATCTATATTATCCATTATATCCACGTAATTACGTGGATATACGGTGCAAATACACACTACGTAAGGTCGTATGAATTGTTTCTTTACTGATCTTTTTTTTGAACGTAGATCTTTTTTTATTATAAACCATATATCGAATTGACGCCACAATGACATTTTTTTTGTTCTTCAAGTAAACATGTCTGTGCCCATAGAAATCAATTCAAGTCGATTAAAATAATTGAATGCGTTTTCAATAGTAAATCTTAATACCACGTAGTAGCTTTGAAATTGCATGGATTTTAAGTATCGATTGAAGCCGATTAAAATAAAATCGTACAAGGATTCTATTAAAATCGATTAAAATTAAACGTTTCAATCAATCTCAATCGTACTTTATTGTATTCACATTTACTAAAAGTGATGTAGTATAGCTAATATTATGCACACTAGCAGACGAGCAGACCATGCAAGAAACCAGAAGAAGCTCTCTAGTCTAGAAGGAGAAGGCACGACTAGCTCAGGTATGCATGAGGCACGAGTAGCAATTAATTATTAAGATGTAGCTCTAAATATATCAACTAGAGACCTTTACTGCGTTGTGCTTCACGTTTTGCCGTTATCAGCTATTAACTTTCCACAGATCTTCACATATAATTTTTTTTTTAGGTTCTGACCTTTTGTGAGGTATAAACACTGAATAATTAATACACAGAGTGAATAACTATAACTAATTGAGTGACTATGAATAGTAAAATTAGAAATTCAGTTTTTTTTTTTTTTTCTAATGATTTAATTATTCAACTATGTCTGGTTCCCTTTACTTAGCTCTAGCTCTGAGCAACCAGTTATATGTATTTTTTTTTCTTTTTCTTTTTTTGGGAACTAGTTATAGTCTTTCTGTTTTATCTTGCAGCATGCCAATGTCAAGTGTAGAGAGTATCATATTTTAATAAAATGTTTGACTAAATGAATATACAATAATTTATTTTAAAACATTGTCATTACACTAAAATTTCATAATTTTGAAATAGGAGCTAAATATTTATGTGAAGTAATTACTAGTTAAGTAACATATAATATCAGTTTAATAAATTTTAGGTAAGATATCTTAAGATACCTTAAAATATTGATAAAGCTATAAGTAAAGCTTGTTTACAATTTAAGCCTTTGCATAATTTATAAATTTTAAGCCGAAAAATCCATTGAAACGGAACTTGACACATTGTAAAAATCTTCATACTCCATCTCATTTGTGTTGACAAGAGAGATATCGTCTGCCAATGCTATATCTCCAGCAGACTTATCACACTGTGCTAAGACTCTTCCTTTATCATAGAGATCACTGCGAGAGCGTGATTGTGGTACTATTAAACCAGCTAAAACAACATTTTCATCCAGTACCTCTTTATTTTAGACGTTTTGATGTAAGGTAGTGTCACTGCCGTTCATATGATCTAGAATATCTTCATTTTATGGATTTCGTTCTATACTGTCCTCATTCGATACTGTCTCCTCTGATCGGGTCTTTTCTAATAAAAAATTCAAAGATAGGCTGTAAGTGTGCTGAACAAAAATATATTCAAGAAATTAATTTATTACAACTAATTTGGTTTGCATACCATTTTTTCTTTTTTGTCTCCGACTGTAGATATCTATATTAAGTGTTTTAATATTAATGTTCTAGTATTTCCTACATTTACATTGTTCAGTACAGAAAAAATTGCAACAGTAAAAAAAAAAGTATTAACAAATATAAAGCCCAACGTACCTTGACAGGCTTGAAGTTTTGTGCTATCCAGTTTTTCTACATCTAAAATAGTTGGGTTTATACCAGTTTTTAAACTTCTGCCTAAACTTTTGTTGCTAAATTTTCTAGTCACCGTACTTGTGCATCAATATTTTGGATCCACATACAATTGTTACAACGTTTCCGATTAACTGGGATTGCGTTTTTGAAGTAGAGACTATGTTGTCATATGTCTGAATTGCTAATCAAATATTCCTCCCTAAATGTATCTATAAATCCTTTTTTTTTCTTATCAAAAAAAATCTTGAGCAGTTTATAGTAACATCCATTAAGTTAATTGTTACGTAGAAATTAATCAAATTAAATCTTAACACTGGAAAAACAGAGTAAGATAATTACTGTTTGATCAGACTCTCTACTTTTACCAACAGGTGAGAAATTTTTGTCAGCACTCATTGATATTATTGATTTTTGTTAACTTTGCTGTCCTAATTCTGGAATGAATAAATAAAAATAAATAAATACTGTTCACCTACAAAATATAAGTTCTGCTTTTTTGTAATGTAAAGATTAATTTTTATATTCACTGGAAAAAATTTGGAGGCGCTAGCTTCTTGAAACCTACACATGCAGCGTTCTCAATAATTTGGTGCGGCTGTTCTATCATTTTGGGGTGGCCGGGCTCTCTAAAACTGAAAATCGGTGACTCTAATGACTAAGATAGGGGATCGGCTGCCTTATCTTTTGAATCTGCAGACTGAGTGTGACTGATTTTCTATGTTGAGGAGCCTGACCACCCACAATGACGGAGCTGCCATATATACACATTTAGGAGGGCAACTTGTGTCAGTTTTAAGAAGCGGACTCTTTTTCCAGTGTTTAAGCATTACAATTTTGTTGACATCAGATCATACGATGAAATTGACTTAAACTATATTGGACACAACAAATAATTTGTAAACTAAACAAAATATAAAATGATTACCTTTCTCTTGTTGTAACTTTTCATATAGTATTGTTTGCGATTTCTTAGTAAGTAGCTCTGTCTCTGAGTTTTTTTCCCTACTTTCGTCAAAATTTTTTTTGCATTCCCTGTACTTCTGTTCCAATTCTGCAAATTATTTTGAATATTCTTCAACTCATCTTGAAGTGTATCAATGTTTCTTTCATCCTCTGATGGATACTCTTGTATAATTGATTTTTTTTTTTTCTATTGATATAATGGAAATCTATTTTATACAAATAAATAAGTTATTTATAATTATAAAAGCTAAATATCAAGTATAATGAAACTCAAAAACATTATATATGTATAAAATGTAAAGAATTTTAGTACATTGTAAAATGTATGCACATGCTAACTTTATATAATGTATATATATAATAGTTTTGTAATTAGAATAAATGTATTTTTTCGATGCAAATGCAAATTCCGAGCCTCAAATAAATTTACTATTAAAAGATTATCCTTAATTTTTACTTTGCCGGATACCTCTTAGGCATTCTATAGAATGCCTAGGCGTTTCATAGAATGCCTAGGCAAAGTGTTGAAAGAATATAGTATTTCATACTTTGCCTAAAACAGCCCGGCATTCTATAGAATTCTGAATTTCATACTTTGCCGATAACATATACACACATTGTTTATTAACTAATCTTTGGATTAGCATTTGAATTTGTCTGTATAATGGTACCAGTTTCATGACCACTAAATGTTGTTAGATTCTTTGTTGTATCCACTTTTTTTATATGCATGATCCAAAAATTATTAATCACAGTTTGAATACTGTTTAATTTAATGTAATTTTATTTTAAAACTTACCTTATTGTTGCGTACTTCTAATTCTCTTAGTTTTATTGATTGAAATGTTAGAGCACCTTTTTTGTTTTCTAGATTGTACATATCCGAATTAGGTATTTTACTGGAAAAAGTATATATTTGGTCGGTGCGTTTTGCGTTGCTGGAACTCTAATCAATTACAATAATTTAGAGTAATAAATTAGTTTATATTTAAGGTTTTTTAAAATTAATTAAAAATATACTACTACTACTACTACTACTACTACTACTACTACTACTACTACACTACTAAAACTTTGTTTCCAAAAACCTTGTGCAATGCATTAGCTTCTTCAGGAACCGCAATACCTGGCATGTTGTCACTAAATACAACCTTTAAGCCTTTAAGTCGTTGACGTTGACATGAGTTAAGTCTGACTTTTTTTTAAAATGACGTTCCTGTTAAAAAATGAGTATAGAAGTTTGTGCAATACAATCATTTAAAATAAAACAAAATTAAAATAATTTTACTTTTTTGTCTTGTATTAATGCATTTTTTGCAATGTACAGCTCTCCAGTTCTATTTCTTTTCTACAAATTTTTTAATACAAACCCCATAGGTTAAAAAACGAGATATATTTTACTGTTTTCGATAACTATCAACAAACATAATGTTAACATACTAGATTTAAGCAATTTTTCTTCACATTAGATAAAAGAATGTAATTTACCTTCTAAATGCAAGACTACTGACTTAACAAAAATGTTATCACGCTCTTGAACTAGATATTTTTTCGAAGCACCAAATTGTTTGCCAATACATTTACATTTAATTTTACTAACAGGAACTTTCACCTTGGTCTTAAGAGAAGAACCTTCTAAAAACTTGACATAGGCGAACATTCTTCTTCGCCTTCAAAACCGTAAAAATTAAACTCTACACTAAAATGAAATTGAGAGATTTCCACAATATACGTACCACTTATTTTGATCTAAATTTTTAAAGTTGTTTTACGACGGGCGGAACGAGTGAGGATCTGTTATGATTTACGTGAAAGATAAGCTGACTTTTGCTTTGAACAAAACTTTTTGGCTTTCTATACTCATACAAACAATCACATTTCATTAAACTCTAAAAGTGCATACGTAGAATAAACACTAGTGTTTACAAAAAAAAAAATAAATTGAGATAAATATAAAACATACCGTCTGTACATTATATGTTGTACACTTATGTTGAGTTAGAGACATTCACTGAGCCCAAGAAACTTTCCTCATTTCCTGAAATTTTTACGTTTCTGATTCTCAATCTTTCTCTGTGTATTGTTTTGCGGTGCTCCATACATCAATACCTTTGATTATTTAAAGATTCCAACGTTGAAGCAATTCCAAAGTTACATTTTCCAAACGTTTAAATACACAGAAATTTAATTGACACTGTAATCAAACGTATGACTTGCCTATATAAATATAAACAAACGTATTATACACGAAAAAAATCATCAAAATAGCGCATACTAATTATCACGTAAACCGCATAAACTATTAAAGCGCGACCGGAGCTAGCTAAACTACGGTTACCTGTGGCTAAAACTTGTTGGCAACTCTACAACTGACTCTACTCAAGTACATTGGTTGTGTATATTTATAGAGTGTAGATGAGGATGGTTGGTTTAAAACAGGGCACCAGGGGAAAAAACATTTACAGTAGAGAAGGAGTATGAAATGTTGCCATCATTTATTTTTTAAAGTCTGGTCCCTGCTATTTTCCTTTCCACCGATTTCCCCTCCCTCATACAGTCTCGTCGATAGCGTTTTCGGTTACACTCTCCTTTATATTTTCTCCTCGATTCTCTTCAAAAACCAGGCTTCCCACCACCCATTTTAACATTGTACAACGGAGAATGAGTTGTTGGTGGCGTTACTCAAAACTAAAATGCTATGAATATATACCCCGTTGTACATTGTTAACATGATGACGATATATATATATATATA
>NW_019379972.1:14764-34242 GCF_000648655.2 Copidosoma floridanum
ATTATTAGTATTATTCTTATTATTACATTAAGATTAGCAACGTTACTGTTTCAAAAATTAACATTTTTACGTTGTCAAGAAGAGTAAGTCTGAGAAGAAACAATAACTTTACAATATTTTCTGACCTCGGTTAAAAACAATGAACGTGATTAAAAGTAAAAATTAATATGTATTCTTCATTTAGAGTAATTTAATAAGTTTGTGTAAAAAAACTTTTATTGAATACTTTTTCGTAAATTTTTTTTTTTGCACAATTTGTAAATACTGTCAAAATAACATTAACGTACAAAAAAAAGTTAAAAAATATCATTATAGTCAAAACAAATAAAAATAAAATGAATAAAAATTTCAAAGTGTAAGTACACATGATTTCATATAAATATGTGTAGAAAGCAATTGATACATGTATAAATTGATTACACGCATGGAGTGCATGTAAATATATAAAGTAGAATAAAAATTTGTATAAATCTCAATAAATTAAAAAAAAAAATAATAATAAATCATAAAAAATAAAGTTTATAGTTCATCTAATCTTAGCATCGTTACGGCAAAAAGATAGCTAGTGACATGATTTCCCTACACGTTATGAATCCATTAAATTCTCAATTAAAAAAAAGGTACATGTGTACAATACAATAAACTAAAAATTAACCTGTAGATATTCAAATACAGCTGAATCTTGTTCAATACGTGCATTTTTTAACGCTTTTTCCAACTCTTATATCTTCTTCTTATCTCTGTAACATTTTTGAAGAGAAGCCTTTATTTGTTCATTTTTATGTGCTTGAAACTTCAAAAATCGACTCCACGCATCATCAGAGACATCTTCTGTGGAAAAATATACACTTTGAAATCCATCCATGAACCGAATTTTTTTGCAGGATTGGTTACTATCCTCTGTACTTGATTTTCTAATAAAAGTAAATGTTAAATATTTTTTCATATTATTTCATTACTGCTTTGTTCAGACCTTTTCAAATTTCTTGTTTTTTTTCCACTTTTCAATCCAGTACATTGCTGATTATCCCTGACATCATCACAAGGCTCACTTTCTAAGGATTCTGTATCTGCACTATTTTCCACACTTTTTAATACACTAGTACTTTCACATGAAAGTGTTAAGTCAGGTACATTGCTTGCCCCTTGAGTATCATCTGAAACCGGCTTCTCTGCTCTGGAAATGGGTGCGATATTTGACAAGAGTGTTCTTTCACGTGAAAGTGTTGAGTCAGTTACAGAAGGATTGACATTGCTTGCCCCTCGAGTATCATCTGATACTAGCTTGTTTGCTCTGGCAATGGGTACTGCATCTGCTAAGAGTCTTCTTCGTGACGTATACCCATCAGTTTGATGAAAAGCACTTTCCTGAAAGTGATTACTACATACAGTCCACATACTTTTCACAGACGTTATTCCAACAATTTCCATCCATTTGTCTTTGATATCTTGCCTCTGAGGGAACCTGTGAAACAGTTGGGCACATTAATATTAATGTATCAAATAATTATAATAATAATTTCAATATTACTTTTTGTGTATTTACATAATAATACTATTCACTTACTTCTGAAAACTCCGAGNACAGTCCATGTACTTTTTACAGACGTTATTCCAACACTTTCCATCTATTTGTCTTTGATATCTTGCCTCTGAGGGAACCTGTGAAACAGTTGGGCACATTAATATTAATGTATCAAATAATTATAATAATAATTTCAATATTACTTTTTGTGTATTTACATAATAATACTATTCACTTACTTATGAAAACTCCGAGTGTGATCTAATGGGTTATGTTGAGCCTTGCGCAAGAAGCACGTTAAAGTCATTTTTAACAACACACATAAGAACGTTGTAAATAACTTACGTCATGGTTTACCGGCTGTTTCAACAAATAAAATAGTATACAAAATAATATATATATATATATATACAAAAATACAAATAATTCGCGTTGTTAATAGTTTTCTGCTACTACTCCTTCCTTTGGACTCAGTTTTATTGTATTATGCTTGTATATCTATATATACGAAATATCCACAGCCAATCAACAGCATCGAAAGACAGACAGACGGGTAGCTCAATCTTGCATCCTTTTCTTTCGTGTCAACGCGTTCACTTACGGGACAGTCGGACAGTCCCGACAGTCGGCAGCGCAATCGATACATCAAATTTGTTTTAGATTTTAACAGCTCTGGGGGTTACACCCCAAGGTTGGAAGCAGCACCACCGCCACCACCGTTTTTGCGATTATGTAGCTAAAAAGGGCCAATTGGACGAAACCCTGAGACATAAGGTAAATGTACCAAAGCTTGGCCATTAAAAAATTGGTACCAAAGACTGGCCACAGTCACAATTTAACGATTCGTACAAATTTCTGCAGCTGTAAAAAATATTTTTATTAATATTCACGCTTAAAAATTATATGTGACTTCGAAACTAGACGCACTTGTCCTTCGGATAGCTGAGATGGATAAGACTAATACTAAAATGATTTTTAAGGATTTGAATATAATTTATGTATTTTTAAACTCCGAAGAAATTATAAACATCCTATTTATGACAAAAAAAAACGGAAGCAGAAGAAAATTCGTACTTTTACTATGATTATATCAAATATGATTATTACTAGTAAAGTACAGCTTACATTTAATCATACGTTAATATTTATCTACATATAACATATAACAATCAGCGTTTACATACGTATAATACATTTTTTTAGCTTATATTTACATTCCTTATTAATACCTTGTGTTTATTACATTGACAAAATTCGTACTACATATATGTACAAAAATTAAAGCAGATTCTTCAGTCTTTATAAATAGTGCGTATTTTAGATTAAAGAGCCTTACAGAGACTGAATAAAGCTATTTTTTTTTCAACACATACCAGTTTCAACCACTTGTACCTCGGAGTATAGCTTTAANCCTCACTTTTAGTGTGTCCTAATAACTGGCCAATGTTAATTGCGTGCAATTCATACGACTGGCCAGTTATTGGGACTTGAAGTTTTGGCCACTGGGACAAATTTTTTCTACAGTGGCCAAGAATTGGGACATTCGACCAAGTCAAATAATAAATAAATACTTTTTTCCTGTGTTTGCAAAAAATTATTTCTTCTGCGTGCAGCATAGAATAGTGTCATAACTATTAAATAATACCCAGAAAGACTTGAAATTTTACTTTTTCTCAATATTTATGGAGTATTTTAGAAATTGGCCTACTAAGGTGGCCAACGTTTGGTACAGTTACCTAACGTCTCGTCTTTAAGCCCAACAGTAATAAAAAAAAAGTTTGGCTCTTATTGATTGCTCTATAAACTGAAGAAAAAACGGCACTTTAAAGTGAGGTAGGGTCGGAATGGAATTTTCAAAGTTTGTAGAGCTCGTAAGACTCATAGACGTATTACAATGACTTGTCCCCATAATTTGTTTACTAGCCTCAAATGCAATAAGAAACTGTAATTTGCATTGGGATTCCAAAAGGTCACGTGACTCTCGCGATATATGTAGTCACTTGGGGGAAAAATAACACAGGCCTTGTAGGTGCAATTGTATTTTTACTTTTTTTTACCCGTTCAACGATTGTTATACGATAAAAGCCTTTCGATAACATATTTTTGAGGAGATGACAATACCTTAACTATTTTTTTCCAACTCAATTAGTCTTTTGCAGCTTACAACTTTCCTTTGAAAGTGCGAAAACGCACATGCTTGTTTTCCTAAATATAGTCGGGAACGGAAGAACTTTGTACAGGTTAAATGTGAGTTTTCGCACTTTCAAAGGAAAGTTTTAAGCTGCAAAAGACTAATTAAGTTGGAAAAAAATAGGTAAGTTATTGTCATCTTCTCAAAAATATTTTATCGAAAGGCTTTTATCGTATTACAATCGTTGAACGGGTAAAAAAAAGTAAAAATACAATTGCACCTACAAGGCCTGTGCTATTTTTCCCCCAAGTGACTTATATATATCGCGAGAGTCCCGTGACCTTTTGGAATCCCAATACATGCACACGCACACCGAGTGGTTATTCCATGGGGATCGGAACGGAATGAAATGTTGCAAAATACGCAAAAAAAAGAACTTGGCTATTCAAGAGGTAACAACTTCAGGTGCTACTGTCATAATGATTTATTAATTGTAGTTATATACTTCAAAAATAACCATTGATTAGTATTTTCAATCCAAAAAGTTTCTAGTTTGAACTGATTATTGTTAAAACCGTGATTATGGTGCAAATATGTGGACAAAATGTATGCAGTTAAAACACACTCATCTGTGACGATTTTTGGTGTGATTTAGGTACAAATCGAATTACCAATAGCTATATATAGAGTATATAATGCTTACATGCCCAAGTGGCATATAAGCTTTATTGTTTACTGAGGAAAGCTTTCATGAGTGAAATTGAATTGCGGACATGGGTCAGAATGGAAAATTTGACTCTAAATGATCGATTATCTCAATGAAGGGATCAATATATTGGTGTAAGATAATATGTTGAGTAAAGTCGACAACATTTAACACAATTTGACGTTTTTAAAGTTATGCATTTTATTACACACGGCACGTGAGTATGAGTACCGGACACAATATGAGCAAGAGAAGAATCACCCATATATATCGCCATGTCACGTGGTACAGGCATATTCCCAACACAGTGGACTCTTTCCGACTAGTGTACTAATGAGCGTACCCTTGTACGCGAGCAAATTACATAGGGCATCTATATAATTCTCGTAATGTACATAAGTATATTGTACATGCAGACTCCAGGCCCAGGCATGTCCCACGATTTTTAATGTAAAAACATTTTATACGAGGTTGGGATTTCCGCTTGCGCAGTGAAAATTTTCAAAGCGTAACGCTTTTTCTGCCCCGCCTATGTAGATATATTAATACCGTTCCCTCTCTCTCTCTCTCTCTCTCTCTCTCTCTCTCTCTCTCTCTCTCTCTCTCTCTCTCTATTGAGGAGTGCTGAGTTTACGCTGCTGCCAGCCAAAATATATAGATATACTATATCAGATGACAGTTGCCGTCTATGCGTGTGTATTAGCTTGCGTCCATCGGTTACAATTGACGCGTATAAATATAACCTTACTTTTTAAACACGTTGTTTATATTTCACCAAATGCTAACATTAATGAAATTATTCACTTTTTGCGGCTTCCTTTGCTACCATATTCAAATACTGATTCCACTGCATTGCAAGAAAATTACAATTCTTTGCCTATGATTATTTCTGGGGGTTTGAATGTTAATTTCAATAATGAAAATTCGCAGCCCTTAATAGACTTTCTTCACGATTTTTTACATTTACATATTAATAATAATCGACATCAATCTACTACTCTATGGGTGGTAAGACTATAGACGGAATTTTTTCGAGATTTTTTAATAAAACTGCTTCTACAACATTTATTTCTTACCATAGTTAGCACAAACCAATTGTTATACTATTGTACAGGATAATGAACAACACGCTTTGCAATAAACAATCACGTAAATATTTTTTAGTACGATTTTTTTTTAATACTTTTTCTACATTAATAAAAATTTTTTATCAATAAGAAATGCAATTTAGCATTTTTTATTTACTGAGGACACAATTACTATTTGTAAGGTCAAATTTGTCAAAATTTCAAGAAATTAAATTTTTTTGTTACACGTTTCAGAACGCAATAAAAAATAGTAGCACATATCCGTATTCATATATTCACATCTTCTTAGGGTCGGCTGTGACACTATGACTGGTTTTTTTTTCATTTGGAACGTTCCTTACAATAAGTTCCTCTCGTATCTAGGTAAGATCCCGACTATGGGTGTAATCCGCAATCATCACCAGCAGTTACACAACGTTGTCGTTGTCACGTCTCACATATGTAACTGCTGGTGATGATTGCGGATTACACCCTACGCTCGTCACTCTCGACAGTACACCATTCGGAACGAGTCCATTGGGCCGCGGGAACGGTGTAAAATATACAGGTGGTCCCATTGCCTATATTGCTTACAGCCATTTTTTATCAACATTTTGTGTCACTTGCCCTCCCTCGCACGTGGGGTCGCATAGAAAACAAACACCAAACAGTCTGTTTATCGTTCGATAAGGTTCTCACGGTCCACAAACTCAGCATAGATAGCGTACTGTAGCTAAGAGAAAAATGGCATCACATTGACAAAAATGTACTATCCGTGATTTCCTGACGTAAGCGTATCAGATAGATATGTTGTCACGTAAGTAAATCCACATTACCCGCGTATACTGTTGTCACTTATAGTAATAGTGTGTCAGTAACGCCATTTTTCTCTTATCTACAGTACGCCATCTATGCTGAGTTAGCTGATCGTAGGGGCCTTACATACACTGGTATTTGCCAACACTAGAAAAAAAACATATGTGTATATATATATATATATATATATATATGTACATATACATATACAGGGGTTGGTGGCTCAGTCGGCTAGGTCGTGGATTAGCACGCAGGAGACCATGGTTTGATTCCCGGCCAGTACGACTTTTTCGTGCAAGTACCTCTGTGAATTTTTACATGTGCTTTTTCACTACGCAATGCTCCTTGAGGAGGGTTTAGGTGACCTTCTCGCAGCATAATTGCCTAATTTCCCTCTTAACGGTGTTAAGTCCATTGTGCTGCAGGATAGCACTATTGCGCGGCGAAATAGACTTAACACAGTCGCTTATGAGGAAAATTCTATCCTGCACGCTCTAGTGCGCTCTATGTGACTGCATGCAGCCTTACGTATATAAGTTGCATCGTCTTAAAACTGTCAGACTTACCGCGCGATTTGATTTGACTGATGATTCATTATGATGATTGTGATAAAGCAAAGCTCTTTGTTTAAGGAGGCTTCCTCATGACAGTTACCGAACCAAGATCAGATTAATTTAATAGTTAAAAATCTACTGAATCCAATGATGTAATTATTTATATCGCTTACCTTGCAAAATTTTGGGATATCAATTTAATGTAGTGCTTTCTAACACGTATTCTTATGGTGGAGCTCGCACACACGATGGAAAGAACTTGAAAACTCGAATAAATCGACAGTTCCCGTAATAAGAGTGCACACGTATTGTAGAAAAAAACCTCCATTTTCAAATGACGCCTAGCTAAATAAGTAAGTGTTACCCTGGAAAATTTCAAGATATTCTATTAAAAATTGATCAAGTCATTGTATTTCCACAGATTAGTCTGTGTTCTCTTGCGCCAGTGATGCCAACTATACCTAAGTTTGCGAGCAAATTCGAGACCTATGACAAGGGTTGTCATTTCTGCACGAGGGAGCCTCCTTAAGTCGGACTTTTAATTTAAATTTACCTATTAGTGGACGTCTCATTTAGTAATTTACCTATAAGTGCTCAGCAAATTGTGGTTCAGTAGGCGATACTATCAATGAAGTGAAAATCATAAGATATTAATGGCGTCCTTTACAAACGAGATGATAATCACAATCTAAAAATAAAATATCATTTGACTCTATGATACACTTATGCGCGGTATTGTGTTTATGATTACAAATCGCACGGGATGTCTGACAGTTTTGAGACGATAAAATTTATACATGTAAGAGCTCCGGTACATGGAACCGTGTAAAGCGTAAAGTGTATCGCGTATCGCGTAAAAGTAAGGAAGGTTAGGTATACGCCAATTTGAGGTCACATAAAAAAATCGTAAAAACCTCACGTATCGTGTAAGTTCAAAGTAGAGGGGAGTTGACTAATCTGCTGTCTTATCAACAAAAAAATCTTCCGAAGTTCTCAACGCAAGTGAATTCTAACCTGTACATGTCCAAAAAAAGTTTTCAAGTATATACTTCTTTTTTTCTATTTATTTGAAAGCCGTAAATACATTTCATACAGCTTCATCATTACACTTCTCACTTTTACTTTGCGATATTGGGTCATTGCATAGGTTGTATAGACTTTCCATAATTTGCCCAAAGTTCTTATGATTTGTTTTTCATCCACGTCAGGAATTCGAATTGTTATACAACTGATACTGTAATTCTTGTTGTTGATACGCTTTAAGCTTTCCGCGGCTTCATGTGCCTGAGCCCTAAGACACATAAATCTGAAAGATTTATGACCATAGAAATATTATAGATATTAATCTAGATAGATATTATATCTATAATATCTCTATGTTTAAGACATGGTTCTGAAAAACATAAGACACCATGTGAGTGCCCCCTCATTCCCGCTGTTGCTCCTTTTATTCCATAGAAATATTGTAAAGGCAAGCCTCAGTCAGCGCCATGGATTTCGCCCCCAGACAGCGTTGGGTTAGGCTATATATAGCTACACGATCTAGAGAGAATGTTCCGTCGAGCAGACAGCTCAGCAGTGAAGGGGCATTGCCAAAGACATACGCGAAAATTAAAAATTGTAATATTAATAACACAAGTGCCTATCACCCAATGACCCGGGGCACTAACTGGCCACTCTGTTAAATAAATAATTTTTAATAACACAAGTGCCTATCACCCAATGACCCGGGGCGCTTACTGGCCACTCTGTTAAATAAATAATTTTTAATAACACAAGCGCCTATCACCCAATAACCCAGGGCGTTCTCTGGCTACTCTTTTAAATAAATAATTATTAAAATAACACAAGCGCCTATCACCCAATGACCCTGGGCACTAACTGGCCACTCTGTTTAATAAATAATTACTAAAATAACACTAGCGCCTATCACCTCATGACCCGGGAGGCTTACTGGCTACTATTGAAAAATAAATTGTCAAGGAATTACAAGAGCACCATTTCAATAGATCTTTGTCATACTAGATAGGCAATCAAAATTGTGATATGCTTACATATGTTCTCGATCAACTTTTTATTATTTAAAAGTGTTGTAAATTAGTGTCCTGGATCATCAGGAAAAAGGTGCTTGACACATTTATTAATAATTATTTATTTACTAGATTCGCAAATTAGCGCCCCAGGTTATATGGTGATAGGTGTTTGTGCTATTATATATATTAATAAGTATTTATTTAACAGTGTGGCCAGTTAACGCCCCGGGTCATGAGGAGCATTTTTTATTTACTGAGGACACAATTACTATTTGTAAGGTCAACTTTTTCAAAATTTCAAGAAATCAAGTTTTTCGTGTTGCATGTTGCAGAACGCAATAAAAAATAGTAGCACATATCCGTATTCATATATTCACATCTTCTTAGGGTCGGCTGTGACACTATGACTGGTTTTTTTTTCATTTGGAACGTTCCTTACAATAAGTTCCTCTCGTATCTAGGTAAGATCCCGACTATGGGTGTAATCCGCAATCATCACCAGCAGTTACACAACGTTGTCGTTGTCACGTCTCACATATGTAACTGCTGGTGATGATTGCGGATTACACCCTACGCTCGTCACTCTCGACAGTACACCATTCGGAACGAGTCCATTGGGCCGCGGGAACGGTGTAAAATATACAGGTGGTCCCATTGCCTATATTGCTTACAGCCATTTTTTATCAACATTTTGTGTCACTTGCCCTCCCTCGCACGTGGGGTCGCATAGAAAACAAACACCAAACAGTCTGTTTATCGTTCGATAAGGTTCTCACGGTCCACAAACTCAGCATAGATAGCGTACTGTAGCTAAGAGAAAAATGGCATCACATTGACAAAAATGTACTATCCGTGATTTCCTGACGTAAGCGTATCAGATAGATATGTTGTCACGTAAGTAAATCCACATTACCCGCGTATACTGTTGTCACTTATAGTAATAGTGTGTCAGTAACGCCATTTTTCTCTTATCTACAGTACGCCATCTATGCTGAGTTAGCTGATCGTAGGGGCCTTACATACACTGGTATTTGCCAACACTAGAAAAAAAACATATGTGTATATATATATATANAATAATAAAATAATAATTAACAGTCCAAGCACCTATCACCTGATGACCGTTGGGATATTAATTAATAATATATATCGTTTAATAAAGCGTCTAATAAGTGCCCTGGGGCATTGGGTGATAGCCTCTTATGTTAATAATCAATACTTTATTATTCAATAGAGAGGCTAGTAAGCGCCCCGGGTCATTGGGTGATAGGCGCTTGTGTTATTAATATTACAATTATTAATTTCTGCGTTTCTCTGGCAAGCTCCCTTACTGCTGTGCTGTCTGCTCGACAGAACATTCTCCCTAGATCGTATAGCTATATATACGATCTAGGGAAAAAGTTCCGATATTGAATCTGCCTAACCCAACACCCAACGCTGATTAAATATCTAATACTTGCAGAGATGGCGTTACAGTCGAGAATGTGTGGGGACCCGACATAAATGCGATTGGGGTACGAATACGGTTTATTCGAACGCAACCAGTCTAAATTCACCCTAAATGGCCTTAATCCTTCGTTCTTTTATGCAGACGAGTGTTCGCTGCTTTGCTCTGTCGGTCCTGATATAAACATATAAGGAACATAGACTGCTCTTTCTTGTGTACGACGATTGCCAAAGGTTGGAACGTGCGAGGGAGACAGTTGCCAACGTTTGATTTTGTGCCTCCTACTTGTATTTTATCTTCAGCGCCGCACATAAGAACGAACAGTCTTTATTTCTTATATGCTTATGATCTCTGATATATTGTGCCTCCATTCACTACCCCACAATAGACGCGGGTGTTTAGTTTCTTGAGGAACGTAATTCGTCTCTTGTTAACTGGAGAGATCTATTACTACATCTGAACTCTTAGCAACTGTAGAATGTTGATGTCTCGCACACGAACAAGTTAAAACTGTTTTTTATTAACACTTAAATTAGTTCAACGTCTCGTTTCTGCAGTTAAAAAAATCTTACCTAAGTCATGGCTGTACGTCTTCAATTTGAAAATAATAACGAAATAGGAGTTTTTTCTAAACTCACAAATTCGTATTGCCTTGTGGCTATTGGTGGATCTGAAAATTTTTATAGGTAAACTTTTTGTAAATTATTGCACTACTGTAATTTTTTTGGTATTAAATGTTAACTATTGCAGCAGTGATATCAACAAATGAATAAAGATAATGTGATTTTTTATCATTAATTTAGATTTTTATGAGTATGGACAATTACAAGTAAGTTTTCCCATCTTAGTATTCAAATTTAGTAGCACATAATGCTACATGGTATCATCCATAAAGGCATAGCTGACTTGCGTTTTGAACCGTTGTACGTGAAACATGTTCATTGCTGTATGGGCATGATTTTATAAACAAATATTGATCACTTTTATTGTGTTTTGTATCATTTTTTTCATTTTTTAAATTGTTGATACTGTGCCAAAAAAAGTTTTTTTTTTTATATTTGTGTACCTTTTGATTAATATAAATGCAATATTTTTCTGCATTATTTTGATTATTTATTTGTAATTTTAAATAGTATACTCTCTATGATTGCACTATCACCCTTTTTAATACTTCTCTGCTAATGATAATTTATCGAATATATTCCAATTTGTCGTATCAAATAGTGGAACTGTTAAATAGAAATCAAAGTGCATTACAAATTGTTTAACTTAACCTCTTATAGCTGAGTAATGTAATGTCTGGGTGATTGAAATAAAAACTAACCATTAATGAATTATGTACAGAGTCTTAAGTTATTTAATAATATCAATAACTCAGATAAGCTGGCATTTTTGTTCTAAAATATAGAGTGATGAAAGTAGAGATGGTTACCATCCCTGTTGTTGCGGTCCAATATAAACTAATGAGATTTTTCTATTGGTTTCTTATCGGTATTTGCACCCGTTAATCCAAATAAAATCTGAAATGGTCAAAAATAAATTTTATGTATCATTTATTGTATCTAAGTAAGACATGATTGAAAATAAATAAATTGACAAAATTATGTCCTACCATGTAGATGGCAACCTCAAAATGGGGGGATTAATGTATTGTATACGTTGATTGAAAGTAAAGTTGGTTATTAATTTTTTTTAGAAATTTGTAAAAAATACGTTAGTCCCTCTGATTTGGTGTTGCCATCCGGATGGTAGAACATGAATTTGTGTGATTATTTTTGTTCAATGATGTCTTGGTTACATTAAAAATCCATTATCGACCATTACAAATTTTATCTTGATTTATGGGTGCAAATACCGATAACAAACCAATAGAAAAATCCTATTGTAAAATTATATTGGTTTTTATTAGACCGCAACAACAGGGATAGGACTTAATGTCTATTAGTCCATTGCCCAGAGACAAAAAAAAACGATTTAAGGTGGTTCTTTCATGACTCCCCAGTCAATGGTGCGACTGACAAGTTGATATTTATTAATGCTGCTTAAATTTTAAACGATTATTTGTTAATACTGTTTATTGAGGCAAATTAAGTACTGATTCCAAATTTTAGATCATAATATACGAAATAGAAGTTCGTAGGAATGACTATCTAAAATTCGCGCTTATCTTCAAAATACAAGCCGTGAAGGCATACCCCTGCTTTCAACATAGGAAACTAAAATGTATGTCTGTGATTCTTTTATTCGGAATAACATAAGCTTTATTGTGTCAGTTTTTTACTTAGTTGCGTTCAATAAATAAATAGCTAGGCTACAACTTTCAGTCAAAAGTTCTTAGTTTCCATGAGAGCACATGTTTAAAATTAAATTTTCATTTATTATTTTCTCGCGTTTATATTCCTCAGCCTATTTCGAAATTTTGAGAGGTAGTGTATTGTAACTCAATAAATGATTCCTCAAAATTTCATGCCATTCTATTCATAATTATTTCATGAAAGTACCACCTTAATCTTATGTTTTCCAGTTAAGAAAAAATTAGTCATTCCCCTGCAGAATTTTCCCAGGAATACGGGAAAAATAGTTTTGTCCAAATCAACCGCCGGCTTTATTTGTTAATCAACAATTTAAAAAAAAAATTATTTATGCCAATTTTTTATTTACGTTTTTGCTTGTATCTCCGTTTTTATTGCTCTTAGAAAACCTGTCTACTACCAATCTCTTTGTCACCAATTTTCATATGAAATAGATACTGTTGCAAATACATTATTAATTGTTAACGTGTTAAGGGCGGAAAAGCGCGAAAAAAAATTTTTTATACCCAAAACCTTTCGATCGTCTTAGTAAAAAACTATCTTGTCAATTTGAATGTCATCGCAAAAAATATAGATATTATTTTGTACAACAAAAAGCTATTTGTAAAATTGCAAGTAATTATTAGTTTTCTGTTAATTAATTTTCTAAAGTAAAACTTTGAAGTGTTATTACAAACATCACTGATGGTTTATCGACATTTCGTTTGAGTAAAAACGTTGTATTTGATATATGTAATGATAACGAAGAAGAAAAATTAGATTTTTGTCAATTTTGAAGTTTTTTCGTAAAAAATTGTATTTTGCATATCTTTATTTGCAACAAACGGCATTGTATTTGTCATTAAAAAAAAAAAAAAAATTTTTTATAAAAAGAATGATCTAGCTTACTCTGAAGCTGAGATATAAGAAATAGACGTTTTTTGCAATAACGGACTAACTATTTAGGTTTTTTATTGCGAAAAAATTTTTGTATCATTTTCATGTACATCTGCATCATACTACCAGATCACTTTATCAACTTTAATGAAAGGAAAGCTAAAACAAAATTAAGAATATCGCATTGTAACAACCGACGGCAGCTCAGCGCTCCCATCTGTACCCCTCTCTTGCGACTAGGTGACTGACCGGTTGCAGTGCGCATGGGGGAAAACACGGACTGTGACTAGCGTTTGAATTTAAATAAGTTGTTGTACATAAACTAGGAGCGGTTTGTTTAAATAATCTTTTTTTTTAGCCAAAACTTATTATTTATTGAATTTATTATTAAAATAAAAGACTGAAAAATAGCTACATTTTAAATAAATCTGATATCACAAGCTGCACGCCACTGATATTATTAGGTACAGATAATAGTATGAGTTTCGACAATTTTTGTCATCCGGAATAATTAATTTAGAGTGTTACATAGCAAAAATGACCGAAAAGTACAGAAGTTTAGGGTGAATACAGAATTACGAGCTGCACACTACTGATAATGTCTAGACACTTAGTAATATTACTTAGTTTCTGTAATAGTTATTAGTTCCGACAATTTTCGTCTTCCAGAATTCTTTATTTTGAGAGTTATATTCGATAAAAATGTATTAGTTATAATAAATCATGACTCCAGGCGCTTACTTTTAGGTGTAGTAAGAATTTTTACGTATTTTTTTTACACAAAAATCTTAATTTAACAAAATTTAATGTGGATTTGCCTATTTTAATACAAGTGTACAACTGCTGTTGTTTAATTAAAATTCTATTGGTGTGAGTCATTTTATCAAATTAGAATTATCTGTTACGTAATCATTTTTCATAGGTAAGGTAATCGTCAACTGATATAGCATGTTACGAGGGTTTCTCGATTCGTAAATAAATAAAGGCATAGTTTGCGGCTAAGTTACATTACAAGAACTTCTTATCTGTGAGAGAAGTACTGCGTGTTTTGCTCTTATGGATCAGGTTTCCTCGCTCTTGTGTCTCTAGCTAATATCTCCAACTAGCTGTCCCCTGATCTTCTTCCCCTTTAGCTTCTTTTCTCTATTCTCCTACTTTATAGAGCCCAGGCCGAAAGGGGCGCACAGACGCTTAGCTGTATGCTATCGTACGTAACAATCGATATGTATCATACAAATAAGTAACGTTTGTTAAACAAGATATAATCTTAAGAATTCTTGTTTTTTAATACAGTCAGTTACCAAAGTCAAATAAAAAACTTTTTTTTCAAATTTTGTTATTTACTCATTAACGTTTTATGTAAATCATCAAATAACACCATTTGTATTTAAATATTTTTAATTTTTATCTGACTGTGGTATATAAAGTCTACTTTTCTTCTTGAACCTAATACCTACAATTTCATTATCTTCTATTTGCTAAAAAACGTTGTAATTATAGTAGATAATGCATTTATTAATAAGATTTTTCAATTTTTTTCTTCTTTATATTTGCATTTTTTGAAATAAATATAATGTTTTTGCAAATAAATCAAAAATATTGAAATTGTTGTTGATTAGTTAAAGAAGAAAATTAGTCTTTTTATAATAAGATGTAATTTAAAACTATTTTATATAAAAAATGTTAATTTCTTTTCACACAATACGTAGATCAAACGATAAACTGGAAAAAAAATTTTTAATCAACCACATGCCTATAATATGAGACTATATTTTGCTTTAAAATACCAATGGTTACATAATGTTTAACAATGAGAATAAACTTTTCTGATCTGTTTCTATGTATAAGAAATAACTTACTCAATGTCTCCCTATGGAAATCAGATTAAGGAGGTTCGATGTAGCCTTACAGCAGGGTGGTGAAGTGGGACCAGGAGTATCGGAGTTTGTAGCATTACCGATAAAGCGTAATACATTTTATTTTCATGGTAAAAAAGCACTAATCTTACAAATCTAACCAAAGTTTTTATTTTTACGTCGAAAAATTATGATTTTCCCTATAATGAGTATAAATACAGATGACAATCGGTAGTTCACATAAATCCGAAATATTTGAACCATCGAAATATTTTTTTTTTTTTTTCGATTTTTCAACTATTACTAAGGTGTGTAATTTTTTGGTCATAACATTTTTTTCTATATCAATCCGTGTTACAACGTTTATTTTTTATTTAAAATATCTTAATAACTAAATGTCTAAGATAGCCCTAAAAACATACTTTCGTTTCTTATAACAAGAAACAAAGATTGTTTGAAGATCGCTGAACCTTCGCTTTTTATAATTTTAGAACGAAACTATGTTTCCAAGTTATTTATATTACGGATATGACACGGAACGTCACACTTAAAAATCAAGTTTTGAGATAATAAAGTTAAAAATTGAATAATAGTATGTTATATCATTGCATAAAGATAAAAAAATAAAATAAAAATTATTAATTTGTTAAATTTTTTGAAAAATTGTAAAAAAATTTTAGGATTTAGTATTTCAGGGGTTGGTGCTCAAATGTATTAAGTATCTAGTTTGTTTTGTTAAAAAAAAAAAAACAAAAATGCCAGTGAAATATGAAACAATTTATTAAGTGTAGAAGATCCTACTACTACTTATGCTTTTAAGGAGGTTCGGTAGTGTTAGCGGGGGGAAATCTCAGAAAGGCAAGGGGAGGGAGAGCGTCTGGCAACGTTGTGAATTTTTTCGGCTGCTGGCACGTCGTCTACTGTTGTTGTCGTCTACTGCTGTTGTCGTCGTCTACTGATGACAGTGTACTTATTTATTCGGTTGAATTTTTTATAATTAAATTTTCAATTACAAAAGGAGTTTTTACTATTCATTACATTTCAAAGCGCGCGCCAAAAGCAGCGTTGCCAAGTCGTCTGCTGCGAGCACATTTTTTGCTGTTTTTTAATAGAAATTTGTGGTAGGGCTCTCTCAAACTTTAACAAAATATTATTTTGACAATATTCTTTCATTTAAAAAAAAAAAAAAGCAAGTTCATTTAGCCGTTTTTTTTTTATGTGAAATTTAAGTGATTTTTCCCTAAGCCTACATGTTAAAATGTTGTTTTTTCAGGTCAATATATCTTGAAAACGGTGTGGTTAAACCCTTCAAAAATTTAGCTGTAATTTGATACTATTATCCCAAAGGACATATCGAAATTTCAAAAATTTTCATCATAAAAAATTATCACTACCGAACCTCCTTAAACAAGACGAACATATTATAGGATACGGTGATCTTGAATGAAGCCGAAGCTAGCTGCTCTGCTAAACGAAAAGGTCTTAAAAAAATCATTTTTTAAGGTAAATTGAATAGGCTTAATTTATTTGAGTTTACGTCCTTTCCATTTTTACGTATTATCATAGCACAAGTAATTTAATTACATCACAGATGTTGTAAAATATGAATTGATGCCTATTTCGCCATCTGCCTGTGTTAGTAACTTTTACAGTTTTTTCTGTTGTTATCAAATAACGGATGTTGAATTAGCAAAACCCAAAATCAAATTTTTGCACCGAATAAAAAAATAGTCAGTGCAAAAACTTTTTATTCTGTCATTAAAAGCTTACTCTAAACTTAGTAGAGTAATAAATAACGATATTGTCTGGGGTATATAATCTTAGGTTTTGCTTGTTATCAATCTGTTCTTTAAAAAATAATTTAAAAAACATGGAAAATACTGTCAAAGCAAACTCGAGGAAATCACTATGGTAAAACTGACATTTTAGATCCCTGTAAGTATCGATTGTAGTTCGATTCCAATTTTTCTTTATTGAATTTTCAGATCTTATAATTGATTTTAAAAATCAATAAGTTTTTGATCAGAAGTAAGTGATTGCGTCGCATATGGAGTTAGCATGACACTTTCCGACCCGATTTATCATATTGGGGTCATAATTAGCAGTTTTTTAGCAATTCAAGAGCCAAATTTGCAGTTCTACAAAAAAGTAAAGTAATGAAAAAACTGCTATCTCCTGCGGATTTGATCAGTGACCGGATGAAAGCCTCAAATATATATAGATGCCATTATTTACAACATACAGAACAAACATACAGGATTTTTTTTGCATTGCAAAGATGATTCGTTTAGCCGTAATTGCAAAAAATGTACAAGCCATATAACTCTGTCTACATAAGCTAGAGTACTTAAACTTTTTTTTTAAGTTTGTATTTTCTAAATCGTCGTTTTGAAAAAAAAAACATGCAAAATTGGTCGACTTATTTTCAACTGTCTATGTTGCGAAATGAGTTTCGTTCTTGCCAAGACATCAATACTAAAAAAATCAAATTTTTCTTTTGGTTTATTGTTTATTATTTAAATCAAATCAACATGTATTCACGGAAGTCTAGCAACAATACCTTTTAATCTTATTTCACAATAAGACATGTAATTTTAGATTAAAAAATTAATTAAAAAAAAACTAAGCAATGTTTTACAACGGTTAAAAACGCGATTTTTTTGATCAGTTATATGATATAGATTCCCTGTGTTACATAAAAATTCATCCAAAGCTTTTTATTCCACAGAAATTAAAAAATTTTCGCCAAAAAAATGTTTTGTCCGCAAGTAAAAAAAATTTTTTCATTATAAACAATAAAGAGAAGTATAAAATACTGGTGTATTTTTTAGAAAATTATGTAAAAAAGAAAAAGATAACCTTATATTTTCTATGATTGCCATAGGAAAGATATGTACAAAAAATGAAAAACAAAATCCTAATTTTTTTTTGAATTGTTAAAAAAAACGTTGGTGTCATATAAAATAAAAACTACTTTTTTCGTACTTCTGAAGAGATTTTGAAGATAAATGACTATTTTTTATCCTTACGTAAAACATGCAGTAACATTGCATGATTTTAGTCTACTAGACGTGAATCGAGTGTTGTAGTCTACTAACATTCACCAGATAGTTGATAAAATATACTTTTTTATTTTTATACATGAAACAACAAAAATAGACAAAGCCGAATTACTATCGTTTAGACACTGATTCATTTGATGGTTAATGATTATAAAATTGGTACTTTGACACAAATGATATTGAATAAGCTCTTAATAATTTTAAAAACAGAGAGTTAGTAGGCCAGTGAAATAAATCATTATGCATAATCAATTGGATTCACTTAAAAAAATCATGAGATTAATTATTTAGTCAGAGAATCTAAAATAATTTAAGTATAATTGTAGAAAAACATTGAATAGATTTTTAAGAAAGTGCATACGAATCTGCGAAATACGGATTTCAGCAGATAAAATGGGGTAGGAAGTGTATATATATACGTATATTACTATGTTCGTTATTTCACAAATTCAATTTTTTGATGATCTACCCTTTCAAAAACTATTTGTTGCATCATAGAATAAAAATGTACAACCTAAGAATCAAGAAAAGTTTGAGTTAACATGTTCCACCAGGCACATTTTGACTTCCTACGTAAATAGAATCGGGTTTCAAAATTTCAACTTTGTTAAATTTTTTTGAGCACGTATGGTATTTTCTGTATTTTTAAATCCCATTTAACGTTGAAAATTAAATTTCAGGAATCAATTTTTTTATTCTCAAAATAAGCTTGTGAAAAAAATTTGATTTTCTGGACTTGTTGTTATACAAAAGCTTGGGAGGCCTAAATCGAATTTTTTCAACTTGCTTATATCAAGCTAAACAAATTGATACATTAAGTCCAACTAATATTACATTCAATGGTTTAATGTAAAAATCTAGAGCAATACTTGAAGTTGTCAAAAAAATTAAATCAAGTTGAAATTTTGAAATTCCATGTTATTTCAATGGGAAATATGTGTCTCTAGTGGCACGTGTCAACTCGAACTCTTTTCGATTTTGCGGTTATACAGTTGTATTTTGAGATAGAAGGAATACTTTTTGAAGGGTGGACTGTCGACAATTTGATTTTGGTAAATTACGGATACTGTAAAGTTTTTTTACTTTTATTATT
>NW_019379972.1:34720-96682 GCF_000648655.2 Copidosoma floridanum
AGGGGCCACTCCTCGCCGGTAAGGCCGGCGATCCCTGCCTGGCATCGGGCCCGCTAATCCCTACCTAATTAGGCCCTAACACTGTTTTGCATTTACCCAGGCCCGAAGACCTGTGGAGCAAGGAAAAAACCCTGGAATTACTCTGAAGGAAAATTACACGGAAAAACCCGCCCCGAAACAGCCGGGGTGACATAGGAACTTTTCCCGATGAAAACAGTTTTTGAAAAAATCTGCATTCACCGGGAATCGAACCCACGACCCCTAGAACTGCGTTGTATCAGTAACAAGCACACTTACCACTGAGCCAACGCCGCTCTCCTTTTATTATTATATTTATTTCATACTCTATCCCTCTCGAATTTGGAGGGCTTCCGTTACATTTCATAGATAACTTTATACAACCTTATTCTATAATTTCATAATTGCAATTACTTGAAATACTTGAATTACTTAGAGATTTCTTAGTCAACAACTCATCCTGAAAACAGACTAAAATAAAGTATTATACAAACTCAACTAATAATTCTTCAACTATGCAACTTTAATTTTATTGTATTTCATTACATTATATTATATTACACAATATTATTTTATTATATTACACAATATTATTTTATTATATTTCCAATTGTCTTTAAATTTTTCTTTCACTTTCACTTTTTTTCATTCCTTATCCTTCTTCTTTCCTGAACTTTTTTATCTTATTATATCGTTTGCTGAACATGTCGTTCTGCTTTCAGTTTTTTTCATGATGACTTGAGGGTAGATGCCTAAGCACACGATCAGTAAGAGCTAATTTTGGGAGTACGAATGAAAACTCCTAAAATCAGGTGTTAGTTTGAGCAACGTTTCGTTGGTCTTAACGCCAACCTCATCAGGCTCAGTTTATATCGTTAAGACGATCGTTATAGACTCTCGACTTCCGTTCTGACTCTAGAGAGACTACAGAGTCTGTAACGATCGTCTTAACGATATAAACTGAGCCTGATGAGGTTGGCGTTAAGACCAACGAAACGTTGCTCAAACTAACACCTGATTTTAGGAGTTTTCATTCGTACTCCCAAAATTAGCTCTTACTGATCGTGTGCTTAGGCACTGACCCTCAAGTCATCTTTTTTATTTTATCCTCTTCTTTCTTCTTATATCTCAGACTTGACGCATTGCTTTTTTTTCTCTCTTTATTATTATAATTTCCTTTCAGTCTTCATCTTTAGTTTATTTCTATTTATTTTTAACCTTATACTTCTTATATTTTTTAGTTGTTCTCCACTTCTTTCCTTTTTCTAATTACTATTCTTAATATTTCTATCTTTTTGTGCTTTATGACTTAACATTTTTTCAATTTCTACCTCGCTTCTCGTTTCTCTGCATATCTGCAACACATGTACATGGTCGTCTTTTTCTTCCTTGCACACTATACTTTTTCTCTTTCTCCCCTTTCCAATACTCTCTATTTCTAAATTCTTCGACATTCATTCCCATACCTGAACCCTACTATTAACTTTCTATCTTTCTATAACATATCTATCTTCAAATAGTCTGGCTTTCCTTTGCTTGTAAATACTTGCACACTTTTTTGTATCTTGTATTTTTAATTTTTCCATTTTCTCTTTTTTTTTTGTTTTTTTTTTTTCGTTCTTTGTTCCTCAATATCTTTTCTTTTATTCCCTTGAATTCTACTGCGTTCATATATCTTGTTTCTTTTACATTCTCTTCCCGTAAGACTTGAGCTCACTTCCTTAATTTTTTCCTTATTTTCTTTCTTTCCTTACCTTTCTCTCTTATGCATTCCTTTACTACTTTTATATCTGGGTCGCGAATTCTTTCTTCAAATTTTAACGCTCTTATCAGCGCTTTTATACTCAAAATTTCTATTCTACATTCTTCTTTCACTACATAATTTGGTGTATTACCAACTTACCCTTGTATCCACTTTATATACCTCCTTTAAAGACTTTCTAGCCTCTTATCTTTTTCCCAACCCTGTACTTCTGCTCCAAATAATGCCATAGTCTCCACCAATCTCTCCACTAAATAAGTCTCCCCTTCTTGTGTAACTCTTCTCCAATGTTTTTTCTCTCATGCTCCATGCGTTCTTTATCGCTATTACTGCTTTTCTTCTTTTTTCTTCTAGTTGCTCATCATTTATCCCACTTTTTTGCAATATATATTCTAAATACCTTATTTCCTTTACTTCTTTGAATTTATTATTGCCATACATTCATGTTCTATCTATTGTTCCTTTTTTTAAATACTAGAATTTTCATTTTTGTATCTCTGCATCTACGTGCTTGTCCTTTCCTTAACTCCTCTAGGTGTGCCAGGTATACATTTAACAACGTTAGGCTTAGTGGACATCTCTGTCCTACCCCTCTCTCCTTCCAGAACTTATTTGACGCGTTTTCTTCTATTTTGACTAAATTTCTGATTTTCGTGCAAATATCCATAACCCTTTCTCTTAATTTTTCGTTTACTTTTATCCCTATTTACTTTTTTAATAACACTTTTCTGTCTACTTGATCGAATGCTTCCATTAAATCTATAAAACATATAAAAACCTTTCCTATTGCTTTGCTTGGTTTCTCATCTACAATATGTTTCAGTACGTATACTGCTTCTATGACTTCTCTCCTTTCTCTCAATCCCAACTGACTTTCTGCTAATTTTTCTTTAACTTCTCTTTTTAACATTTCATTTAATATGCTCCTGTAAATTTTATATGCCGTACATGTTAATGTTACTTATCTATAGTTTTCCAGCTTCTCTTTGTCACCTTTCTAATAAATCAAACATATCACTCTTTGTCTTCACTGCTCTGGTATGTGTCCTTTTGTCCAAACTCTCCTCAACAGTTCCCCAAAAGCTGTGTACGGCATGTACTTTCATACTTCATTCTCTGTCTTGTCTTCCTGTGGAGCTTTCCATGTTTTTAACTACATAACCTGTCTGTTAAATTCTTCTCTATCTAGTTCTTCCTGGTCCTGTGTATTCCTCTTTTCTTACCTCTTCTAGTCGGAGTCCTTTTTCATTTTTTCCATCTAATTTTTCCATAAAATACATTCTCCACTCTTCTATTTTTATTTCCCTACTCATTTCCTCCTTCCGTTTTTTCTGAATTTTTTTATATACTTTAATACCTCACTTTCTGATGCCACGTTTTTTTTTGTTTTCCTCTTCCACCATTTCGAACATTTTTCTTTTTGCTTCACACCAGTTCCTATACTCTTTTTTTGGTCTGTATAGTCAATTCTTTCTACTTTCTTTTTTCTTAATTGTTTCATTAACCTATGTAGCTCCTTTTTCTTCTCTTTCTATTTTTTATCGTACTATCTTATATTTCCCAGTTGCTATGCTTTGACCTATTTTTCAACCTTAAGTACTGCAGTTTCTATCACTTCTTTTATTTCTCTCCATCTTCCTTCTACCTCTTTTCTGTTCCTACCTAATCCTTGTATGTTACTTCGTACTGATCTATCAATTCCTGAGATTACTCCCCTCTCGGTCTGATCCTCTCCTCCTCTATTGCTTCTATCTCTACTTCTTTTTCTAGATATACCTCCAAAGGCATATGCTCTGATTCCGTTCTCTGTCCCATCTTCAATTCCTTTATTATGTCTTGAGCTTTTTGATTTACCATTGCGTAATCTATAACCGATTTCCCTCTGCTACCAACATATGTAAACTCTATTTCTTCACTTTTTTGTCCATTTACTATGCACCATCGTCCTTTTGATATTTTCTATATTAACCTTCTTCTTTCCCTGTTTATTTTCTTATCCTTTCACTTTCTTTGATAACTTCTTTGCTTTCCTACTCCATCTCATTAATCCATCCTCATTTTCATCCGGTTCTTGCGTTCCAATCTCCTATGAGTAGTACTTTTCTCTTTCCCTTCGTTTTAATTTTCTCTTTTATAATTTCCATCGTTCTTTTTACATTTTGATTGTATACTCCTAGTATTCTCCAATGCTGATCTCTTTCTTATATCTTTTGACTTACGATATTTTCGCTCCAAGTTTCAAAATTCCTACTTTTCGCTTTTTATTAACTTCTATTATTATTTCTTCCTTTGCCCTACCTTTTGCATGCTCTCTTCTCGCTGCTATATATTTCTATTCATAACTCGTTGACAAATGACCTGGCCACTTGTCCTTTTCTACCCACGTCTCCATTAAGATTATATCATCAAACTGACTAAAATATTTGCACACTTCGTTGTCCTTATTAAAAACTCCCGCAACATTCCATGCACAAACACTTTTTCTTTTCTCTCCCCTCTCTGTATTTTCTTGTTTTCTTCATTCTTGAATCCGTTCTCTTTCTCTATCTCTCTCTCTCTCTCTCTCTCTCTCTCTCTCTCTCTCTCTCTTTGCTCGACGATGCTTCTCTCTGTATCTTTCTGCTCGACGATGCTTCTCTCTCTCTCTCTCTCTCTCTCTCTCTCTCTCTCTCTCTCTTTCTCTCTCTCTCTCTCTCTCTCTCTTTCTCTCTCTCTCTCCAATGAAGTCTCTCTTCCACTTGTCATATCTGAGCCACATGACATCTAACAACATTTTCATGTATCTAGCTATAATTGATTTTTCTTTTGCTTCTCTGCTCTTTTGATTTACCGAAAGTTATTTTCTGAATCTCTCTTTCTTTCTCAGTCAGATCAGTTTCTATATAAACTCCTCTTTCTAAATTTCTTTTATTCTTCATAACCTCTTCTTTCGTTTCTCTGTTCTCCAACTAACTTTCTTTCCCTTTCTCCTGCGCGTACTTTTATCTCTCTCGCTTTCTCCAACCTGACTTTTACTTTAATTTTTTGTTTAATTAATTCTTTAACATTTTTAAAAATTTTCTTTTTTAATGTTTGCACTTTTTATAACAATATTATGCCTTCTTTTCTTTTTCTCCCATTTTTCCCATCCCAACTTGCTTACTCTCTGTTCCAGGTCCTTCTTTTCTTCTATTCACTGCTGCCCCTCATTTCTCCACATCTGCTTTTCCTTTTTCCATTTCTCTTCTCTCCTTTCCAAGATACTTGTCAAGTTTTCTAATTTTTTTTTCATCCTGTTCATGTTTCCGTTTAATTTCTTATTCTCCTGATATTCTTTGTAAAAGTTCCGCAGCATCTGATCTTTCAGTTTTATTCTTGTATTGCTCACCGTATTCACATTTGTATTACCTTGTCTACCTGATAATTCAGCTTATTCTCGAATTAAAAAAAATTTTTTAGATTTTTTGTTGCAAAAAACCTTTTCTTACCGTCGTCGGTAAACAAGTTATTTGCCTTATTGACGTGATCGGTCAGTTAGCGAACTTCCTTGGCGATCGTGAAAGAGCACATGGTAATAATCTTTCTTAACCAATTGATGTTCGACCACTCTTAACCTTTTCTATTTATCGACTGCTGGAAGGTCAGATATCTTTCTTATCGATATATTTAGATTGCAACTATTTTCTTTTTTTTTTTCTTAAGCAGCCGTGCCAATCCTTTTTTTTATCTTCTTTTCTATCCTCACGTTTTCTGACCAACTTGACTGCACCTTTATATTTTGGCATGGCACGAAATACTACTCCCACCTTTTTAATTCCTTAACTTTCACTGTCCCACTCACTTTCTCGTTTTCTTTATCTTTCATTGTTTTCCTTAGCTTCTTCACCAACTGCTTGTCCACCTGCATGTGGTTCGATCTCTCTTCCCAGCACTTCCTCACTGATCTCTACTTTAGTTTATTTTTCCACTTTACACTTCCTCTACTGCTATTCCTTCGCTTCGTCAACTTTTTCGCGCCTTTATTTTTGTTTAATCTTGGATTTATAGGTTTTTTCTTTTGTCCGATCAGTTGACACGTTCGCTCACTCTCACGTTCACAACGGAAGTCACGGACTACGTAATATTTACTATAAGTATATGAGAGAGCCAAAAAAAGTTTTTTTTTCTTTTCATATTCACCGTAAAATATATTGTTTACAGCGATAAAACGAATTCTAAACAATTTTGACCTCTTGATATTAAAGTTAAAGGTACCTTATCGCAATTTTTAGTGTGTTACTTGAATAACACGGAAAATTTTTTTTTCCATTTAACATTATATAACGCTCTAACCAACTAGTGTGTTGTGAATATAATTTTATAAATTTAAATCTAAACCTAGTCCTGTTAACATCTTAACAGTTCTAGCAATAACAGTTTTAAATTCTCATACCTTTTTAATAGTAACTTTGAAATTTTCAAATTCAAAATACTTTTTTCTCATTATTGTCCAGCACCAGGATAATTAAAATTTTTTGTACGTTTATCGATATCGATAACAATCTGACTTATTTTTTCTTTCATATAATCAATGTTGATGTAGACAGACATTTTTTTGCAAAAGTAAAGTAGCAAAGCAAAGTAGCAAAAGTAAGAGATAAGAATTGCTCGTGTCACCATTACTATTAATACAAAAATGATGAAAAAAATCTAAAAGTGGTCTTTGTGGTTGTCTGACTTAACTTGTGGAATAATCTACTTATCTCTGCTAATGAATTCAATGCACTTTAAAGCGATTATTTTATATTATTGTTTTATTAATTTTTGTGCAAAGTAAATCTAGACCTTTTTTTAGTTATAGTCATAATATAAACTTTTTTTTTTCTAGTACAATTTTTTTTTTTTTTTTTTAGGTAAAGATTAAACTCTTATTGAACAAAAATCAAACTTTTAAATCATCAAATTGTTATACTTAATGTAAAATAAAGATTAGATGAATTTTTGTTGAAATAAAAATCAAAATTCAAAATGGACTAATTTTTAAACTCAAAGCAACATAAAGACTTGCAATCACCTATAGAGGTGTAGTTTTAACGAATGAGCACACTTCAAAATGTAGTATTTTTTTAGGTTTATTCAACTTTATATTTATTTATACAATAAGAAAATTTCTTATTTAATCGCCAATAAGTTCCCGCACTTAAACTTTCTTCTACTCACAAATGGTTAGATTATGTGATTATTAGCACAGCTACGGAGTATTAGTAAGGGGCTCTATACCTATCACGAAAAGGTCACGTTGGGTTCTTGAGGTCGTTCTTGAGGTCCTTAAGTGTCTTAAGCACTGTTCAAGTGATCGACCCAGGTGCTTCACCTAAGGAACGCCGTAACTAACCTTAGAAAATCCAGGGCTATTTGAGTTAACGATACACGGTAGACTTACGCTTATTAGCTTTGTTGGCCTTAGTGCTCTATTCTTAGTCCTCTCGATGTGTGTGAGTCGCAGTTTGTACCGGTTCATGGGAGAGTCTAGGTCTGGGTAAGCAGCGGATTTCCGCATCCCAGGCTCGCTGGAGAAGGGTAATTCTCCTTGCTCGTCAGTGCCTTTTATTGGTGGTTGGCAGATAATTCGCCGCCGTTATCTGCGTTACCTCACTGCACACTCATGATTCTACGCATTTGCTAATAATCCTTGCACATAGATTATCTAGCGTTCTGCGCGTGATTGATTGCGCATATTTATTAAATATAATGTGATGTACTTGACTTATTCTGATGAATTATTTTTTAGTATAAAAATAAATTAAAAATTGAAAGAAATAAAATAGTATACGCAGTGTTCTATAAATTTTCGTACGAGAAAAAATGCCTTATTACACTACATCCATTACATTAATTTTCATTGTATAGTCATGAAATCGTCTATCTTCTCCTCCTTGTGACGATACTTCATTTAAAAGGTAAAGTATGTTTTCCATCACAAGCAATGTCGTGTAGTTTATTGAGTTGAACATTACAAGACATAAGCTGTAGTTAAAGAAAAAGATAGTTTTTAACACCTTTGGTTGTGTGTTCAAATGTAAATATTATTTGTTTCCGCTGTCAATTGTATATACAAAATAGTGTATTTAAAAAGTGCGTAAAGGGTTACATAAAATATTTTGTGTACTTATACTTATAGTATGTCATATTTCTTTGTTAAAGTAAGATATTTTTTTTAATTCTTATGAAGCTAAAGTACAACTTTTCTAAAAAAACGTTAAGTTTTTAAATATGCAATAAAACACAACATTATTTTACTTATTTAGGATCAATATAGTTTGTACTTTAGTTGGCTGTCGTATTCCATATGAAAATTATGAGCACCTCACACTGCAAGTATGTACCCAACGAAAAAAATCAATATCGATCGATATGAATTCAGTTCTAACACGCCACATCCATGTTAAACTATATCTATTTATATCAAATGTAGATTCAATTTTTCCATGTATGTTGCGTTTTGGAACAAAATCTATATCGATCCATATGGATTTTTTATTGCGTACTTGTATTTGATAATGAATTTTTGTCGTTTTGGCAAATTTTAAGTACTTCCTCCGTTATTAAGCAGATAACGCTGTTTTATGTAGGTCGTCGGGGTGAACTAAAATTTGATGAAATCTTAACTGGTAATCTATGATTGGTTAATAATTAAAGTTTCCTACTTGATCTGAATTTTCTGTTATGATGGGGAGTAAAAAGCTTATTGATATTATTTTTTCATTCAAAGGTCCAAAATTAAAAACTATACGCTATTTAGGCTTTTCATCAGACCTCTTCATTGGAACAATCCAAAAAGCTGTATTATAGCTAGATTGCGACCCCTGTATGTTAACATTTTCGAGCAGTTCCAGTACTTTACCCTCGACTTCATCCTTTAAATAACGAGGAAGTTGGTACTCCTTGGTAGTTACAGGAAGATCGTTGATTGTTGGTATGCGACGTGTAGCGATGTTAGTATCAGTGAGCTCGTCACCTTCTAAATAAAATTTTTCATTGTGTCAGTCAAGCAACTTATTGGTTTGTTCCCTTTCTGGTTTACTTAGATTACTTTAATCCATTGTTTTTATAAGTTAAGCTTTTTTGGACACAGCAATAGAGTGTGCAGGTTTGCTGTTATCTTCTTGTATAAAATAAATATTCATTGATTTGTTGATTTTTTTTAGTGTATCGAATTTATTAAAAGTTTAATTTATTGAGCTTATGTATGCTTCTCTTTCACCAAGACTAAAAAATTTATTGATTGTAGCTCCGTCACTAAAAAGATCCTCAATATCATCCTTCTTTAGCTCTAAGGGCGATTCTGATAGTGATTTTCACGTATCAGTCTCATCATTTATTGACTCTTTCAGATTCCTACATCCAAGCTCAGACTCTTGTTAATTATTTAATCCTACACATGTGTCCCGAACTGAAAGGGTAATTTTTCCCTTATTTATCTCTATTACTTTATTTAGAATTCGATTTGGTGAGAAAGTCCGAGCCGAGAATCCCTCCGAATGGTGGTTTAAAATTGTTGTCAATTACTTAAAAATTTACATAAATACCCCTCGAATTAATCACAGTTAAGTTGAGAGTTTACTTCTTAGTTTTCTCGATTCTTAATATAATTTAAGTATAACTTTTGTCAATTTTGCAATCTTTCAGAACTAGTTGCCTTTTTATTTTGCTAATTTTTGATCCAGTGTCTACTAGTAGCTGTTTTTTAGGTCTATACATGTGTATAGATTAAAGTATAAAAATTATCTGTAAGTTTTATTAATATTCAAGTCATACGTAGAAGTGGGGTTACCCAGAAAATTTTGTTGAAAACCGATAACTCGTCTTGGGAGTTTCAAGAGTTTGTGATCCAAGCGCAGTTGACACTGTGTATCTTGTAAAAATTTCATTTTTAAAATTCCGTTATGCGGTTTTGTAAACAACTGTTCAACTACATAAAAAGGAATTTCCTACCTAAATAATATATCCTAATAGTATAATATAATCTTCCTAAAGATAGTTTTTGTATTGGACAAAAGAGTTTCATTTACTATCCCATGAAATTTTATTGCGTCGTTATAGTCTATCAGGGTATTAGTTAGTCGAGTAAGAGTTTTTAGTCGACTGAGCGTGTTGGGTTGTTCGGCATCCCTAAAGTTGTGCTGATAACTTAAGGGCCCAATCGTTTCCCGGATTTTCTTGTTTTTTTAGCTCATTGTATTGTTTCTTCTTACATTCTCGTATTGCGTGGCCTGTGCAGGTAGCAGAAGTGTGACCATTTTTATTGCATAATTGCTAATGCAGTGAATTTTTAGATTTTACTTGAGTTTGCGGACAGTTTCCAGCTAAGTAGCGTTATTTGTCCCACATTTGACAAATTATTTTAGCAATATAGCAGTTGTCGTTCTCATACCCTTGCTTATTTGCAAAAATTGCATCATAAAAATGTTATAGCTTTGTTTGTCCGATTTCTGGCAGTGTATAATTCAAGACATTACACATTTGGCATATTATTTTAGTGGCTTGAGTATTATTTTTAAAACAATTTCTTGCCGTGAGCCCTACCTTTTAGCATATTTCTCAGATTAATTGTTAAAATCTGTTGATCTTTAGTCTGGTTATTACGTCGACAAATTTTACATTTTTTGGTAGTGTCTTGATTCATTGTGTTACATTTGACTGACATATTCCCTCTTTTTTCTACATAGTTGGCCGCTAGCCCGTAGTGTACGATCGTCTTCGATATGTTCGCTTGATTGGTATAAATTACATCGATAATTGAAGAATCGGTCGAAGATAAGTCTTTTATGCTTCTGAAAGTATAAACATTATTGTATCATACGTATGTAAAAAGACCTATAGAACGTTAAGTTGGTTGTGAGGTTTGGCTCTTATCATCTTCGGCAAGCTCTTCGTGTTATTTTTCTCTCTCTGATCTCGAATTTCTTTTTGTAAGTTATCGACCTTTCGTTACAGCCTTGACAGTAGTTATTGTTTTCGGGCGTTGCTTGCAATTCTTGCCTCTCTCTCTCTCTCTCTCTCTCTCTCTCTCTCTTTCTCTATCTGTCTTTTTTATACTGCTTTTACTTTAGGCCTACAATAACTTTTTTACTATTGTAATGATATAGGTACGGCCTGAACTGCTCCCTGTCGTTCAGTTGATTAATTTATATAAACTTTAATTCATCTTTACTTAAGCTAGTGTGTTAACGTAACCGAGTGGGGCAATGATTTTTTTGGTATATTTTTTTCTTTTTCTAATTAAGGCAATACAAAGTAGAAAACCATTAGTGGTTTTCACTTACTTTTGAATTTATTAGTATCATTAAAATTTTTACCCTTGACTTTTATTATGGCCATTTTCATAGTCATTTATTTGATTTCAATAACATCTGTAACGTGTATAAGAATGCATTGCATGGCGCGTAATTAGGCAGCTTGGTTAGGCACGAGCAGACTCAGTTTTGGGATTAGTGGAACTATGGTCGTGGGTATAAGTCCGTGATGTTATGGCTATAATATTCAGTATTCGCATTTGTTAGCTCGTAAATGTTGTCCCATTCGAGTTGTTAAAGTGGTGCTCCTGACCACTCTTTTATCTGCAACTGGCCTGTTTATTACCTCCCTTTGTAACAAACGTACTTTCTTCAAAAATTGTTAAAATTTAAAACGAATCTTGTCATTATTTAATAGAATATAGGGCTTTATTGTAGCTCAATTTAATTTTTTTGTATAAGTAGTTCATTTTTATTTCTACAATGTTTTCCGAACTTGTTTTTCTCATTTTTTTATTTTATTTTTTTTTATTACATTAGATGCCCTTTTAAAGCTTTTTTTCACTGGTAAAAAGTTCTTTATATGTATAAGTTGATTATTATTTTTCTGTTGTCTTTTACTCATACTCACATATCACTTTCCTGGCGTCACTTGTTTACGCGTGGGTACTAGATCGTGTCACAGCTGTTGTAAGCTTTTGGGCAAGGACGTTTATTGTCTATTTTGCGATCAACAGCTGTGTCCCCTGTTATCTCTGGATATTCAGTGTCATATGCGTTTGGATCGTATGGCGTCCTTTTTTACGCTGATAGTGCTTTTATGTGTAACGTTTTAGGTAAAATGACGTTACTGATTATTTATAGTTTTGGAGGCACAGTTAGATCTGGATTTCTTTCAGATGTTACCACAGATTCTCCTTGTCTTTTGTATTCTGAAAACAATCTTTTGTTTCTTTTGTTAATATTCCACCTCTGCTATTTTTTCATATATTTTAGCAGCTGCTTCTTATCTGCTATGGACGGTGCTGATTTGATCTGCCTTTTAGCAGCCCCGGTTGGTTATAAATTAACTTAATAAAAGAAGAGGCAAAATTCTTTCAGATTTACACAATAAAGTCATACAAAATCATTTTGCCTTGATTTAGTATTTTCTTACTGAGCGGAGAAACATTATTTGATATGCTTCTTTATCTACCTCCCCCCCTTTTTGAGGAAACTTTTACTCCCTTTGTAGCACCACCAAAGGTGGCGTAACAGGAAACTTTATATTTTGGCCTAAGCTTTTGTTTAATAGTCTGGAAACTTGGTAGGAAAGGTCAGAGGTAGAACACTAATTAATCTTATATAATTTTATATAATAATATTTCTTACATTTGTTATATTTTTGTGTGAGAGTTTTACCAGACCTCTTATTGTGTTTTTAATTTCGAAGCCTGATGAGGCTGACACAAATAATCAGCAAAACGTTGCATTAATAAAACAACATAGAAAATTTAAATACACCTTGTATGTATTTATTTATTTCGTGTATCTTGCCCCCAACGGATTACCGATCACCTTGAATTTCAAAATTTATCGAAGGGCACTGACTAAAACTAAATTAATCATTAAAAATTTAACATCTAACTTACAATAATTATGTTATAGTTTATAAATATTCGAATTTCTTATTGGTTCATAATAGAAGTGAATAAAAAAAAAATTTTTTGGCTATATCAGATTTATGAAAAATGTGAAAACAAAACAAAACAGATGCCGTATGATAATAATTGAGGGCATCCAAAACTTTATAGCATTGGTTCCAATATTTAGTATAGATTAAAGTATAAAAATTATCTGTAAGTTCGTACAAAAGAATTGTTAGAAAATTCATAAGAAACTTTTTACGTTTTAAAATTTACCCATTAGAAATATATAATTTTTTTTCACCAGAAAAAGTTATAAGAATGCATCCTAAAATCTTTAAATCGTTGATTCTATTTCATCGTAAGAACCTGCCCTCACCCTATCTACTATCCCCCGCTGTATGAAAAAAATTTTCTATAAAGCTGTGAGAAATTTTTGAATTTTCCGATATTTTCCCATTAAACTTCGACTTTCTGCCACGAATGCTTACAATCTTTATCTGATGTATAGAATTTATTTTAATAAATTCATTGGCGCATAAAATTAGTTGCAGAAAGAGTTACAGATGTATTTTGAAAATAAATGAAGGAACAAAGTGATAATAGTACATCAATATACAATAACTGTCTTTTATGTTACCGCATATACTTTTACATATAATAATTAAAATGAAAGAGCAGTGGTAAAACAAGGAAATCTGTTATACTAAAACCATTTCTTTAATTTCTTTAAATCAGGAATCTTGCAAACTTTAACGTATTTTATAAAAGTATAAAATAGTCAAACCAAGTTTTTTTAAAAAAGAGATCTATTTCCAGTCCACATTTGAGTCTACATCACAACTGTTGAACTTAATCTAACTTAATTTGATACCCTCAGATTTAGAACTTTTGATGATGATACATTGAGCAATGACTAGCAAACAATTTCTTTTTTTTTTATAATACTGAAATATTATAAACAGATTTATAAAGTAAGTTGAAACCTCTTCTCACTGACTTTTGCAGCGCATTCTATATCGGATTTTTCAATAAAATACAAAAATTCTTATTAATAATAACAACAAAATTACTGGAACAAGTCATAATAGATTTTTCAGAATCGCCATACAACTCAAGCATGTGGATCGTATCAAAAAACGCAGGACCAGACATCCAAAAACACTGGCGTGTGGTAACGGATAACAGCCAATTAAACGAGATAACAATAGGTAGTCACCTACTTCTTTTTCAGAGTGTTAAATGAGAATATTTGGCAACAGCACGATATATTGCAGTTGTATACTTAAAGTAGGGGTTTTTCAAATCAAAATACTCGAAGACAGCGCTCACAAAACAGCGTTCTTTGGACCAGACGAGCACTACCAGTACAAAAAAATTATAACGGGTTTCACAGACTCTTAAAACACGTTTTGACGAGCAACAAGTCTAGCACTGGCAGGACGTAGAATTACATCTAGACGACATAATTGTGTTTGCATCGGATTTCAGGGAGCATCGCAAGCGCTTCATAACATTGTTAGAGCAATTATCGAAAGCAAACCTGACGATTGAATTAAAAAAGTACTAACTTTAAGAACATGAAGCAAAAGTGTTAGATCATATTGTAGGAAATAGTGAAAAAAGTCAAGATCCCCAAATATTCAAGTGGCAAAAAAATACCCGATTATTAAAAATGCAAACAAAGTTTAACAATCTTTCGAATTTGCTGGATATTACAGAAGATTGATAAAAATTATGCGAAAATTGCTAAACGTTCTCCAAACTCTTGCAAAAAGGAACATAATTCAAACGGAAGGAGCAGCATAAGCAAGCATTTAAAACCTTTCGTAGACATACTTTGCAGCGAACTTGCACTGGAGGCGCCTGATCTCAGAAAATCAGTTGTGGTATCAACAGACGCATTAGACTATGCTATTCGAGCAATATTGAGTTAAGGTGAGATAGAGAAAGACAACCATGCCTCAAGATGCCTAAAAGGCAGCTAGCTTCAATACCATACATATGATAAAGAATTCCTCGCAACACTATACGCAAAAAGGGGCAGTTTTGACCTTATTTGTTTAGCTGAAAATTTATGGTGGTTACTATTCATGAGCCTCTTAAACATTTTTCCACGTCAAAGGAACCGTACATTAGATTAAAGCAAGAATCTATGATTTTGACACAATACATCGGTTGGGTGTATCAAATAAATTCAGTACTCAGGAAAAGAGAAGTAAATTCTAAATGGCCACGCCAAGAGCTATATCAGATAGTAGACAAACAAGAGAATGAAAAATTAGCTGATAACAATTGACTGCTGGCACGTTTATTCAAATTACGCACAATTCCGAGAAAAAAATCCAAGGCAATCCTGAGAAAATAAAAATCCACTGCCCAGATTCAGAAGACGCAGGTACGTCGAGCGAGAATCATGAAAGAAAGAAAGATAATGATCGAATGGCCTAAGCGCACGTTTAATGTGGACTTAACAAGAAAATAACAAGCAGCAACTAAATTTACCTAGTGCGGTCCAAGTGAGCCAATCGATGCTGAAGAAAAGGGCGCAGAGCGGACGTAAAAGTGTTAGCGACAAACAAATAAATTAATCACGACGGTATATACGTGCATTAAGAAAGACCAGATAGGGCCAAATTAAACGACAAAGTCGGGGCGATACTTAGTGATTAATATAGACAACTTCCAGGTAAAAGTTAGATTAAATGTTAAGTGCTGAGATTTTAAAGGTAAGTCAGACATCAGAATAGATGCTTGGGAATCGACGGAAAGTATGGTACATACTTTACTATGTTACAAACATACCTCGATAAGTAAGGAAACATGTCACGTGGGTCACTACAAACAAATCAAAACCCAGAGCATAAATGTACATTTTTGCCTGCAACCTGCAATTGATAACACAAAAAGTTCGTGACTTACTACGATACTCGAAGTGGAAGAATACATGCTTTGACCGGGAAGAAGTAGAAAGAATCTTGCAGTCCAATACAGAGTATGGTAACGATGACTGTACATTTCTATTCATACAGGAATCCAGGAAAAATGTTTGTATGGATCTACAGGGCACTAAAAATAGAATAAAGTGTGAAATTTTAGAAAGTTTCACAATGAACAACAATAAGGAGTATGTATACTTACATTTTCTTAATAATCATTTCAGAGTACCCGTTGCCGTAAATGATTAAAGCAAAGAAAAACAAAGTCATCCAGATGGAAGGGCACTGTGGGTCAGTGACATATGAGACGTTGACATAAATTAGGAAATTTAGGTAAACGAGCCACCAGGAAAAAAAGAGAAAGGGGATCAGAAAACTGAGTATGTAAAAAATAACTTCACAAGAGAGGGTATTCAAATAGGTAAGAACCTGCCCTCACCCTATCTACTATCCCCCCCCCCCCCTTGACTCCCCGAGAAGTTCAAACTCACTAAATAATAAAAGTAAAGAAGAGATGGGCTTAAACAAGGCTAGACAAGAATTGGAGAGCAAACCAGGAAAAGCGAGTCTCGAGGGAAAAGTATTATCAAACCTTTTAGTGCTAAAGAATTACAAAGCGTGCAGAACAGAGTTACCACACGAAAAACCATCGTGGCTACCGAGAGACGATTTAAATGTACAACCGTTTCAAAGGATGCATGTAGCAAACGATCACCTATATTCTTTTATTTCGATATTCGCAACCGGAATAGAACGAGTGTCTGATGTAAAAAAGGTTGGTGCCCTTTAGGAGTGTTGGTACATAGACCCAATAGATCTAAGTAACGATGAAAAGACAGTTGACCACGTTATAAGAACAAACGTAAGGAAGGTCGTAGTAATGCGAATGTATATAAAATCGCACTTCGAGGATACCGTGCTGAAATCAAATGTTAAGAAATACATTACTTCACTTAAGGTTCTCGTGGTGATAAATAATATAAAATCAATATGCATGACACGCAACTTGGCCATACTCAACATGAGCCCATTGGATCAATCTGGATAACGGATCTTCTTCGTGGAGCAATTTCAGGAAATTTTGAAGAATCCAGGATCACGGCGACCTTTTACATGAACACCCTGGTTGTACCACTAGTGAATCAAAGATATTAAGTTATTAAGGAATACCACGAATTAACAATTAAGGATCATAGAGGAAAGAATAAGACTTACAATAAGATAGCGAAGGACTATTATTGAAGGAACACAAGGACTGACGTGACGCTATTTATACTT
Organism: Copidosoma floridanum; assembly: GCF_000648655.2. Next base: position 51,597 of record NW_019379972.1, read on the forward strand.
GCCTAATGCAAGTCATGTCAGACTAAGAAATAAGTGTGTGTAAAAACAAAGCAGGCTATGCTTATTACAGACATACCTAGAAGACCGTTTGAAAAAATCTTGTTCGATGATAACGGGTCCATTAATAAGCCTTCAACAAACTTAACAAATAAATTTTAAACGTACAAATTAAAAAACCTGGGAGCACGGCAATTTGCCCTCAGAGCTACGTTGCAATGAATTGCAACGTATGCACTACGTCCTAACATAATACTGGAAAGCTTACGTTAGCGAGGCCGAGAAATTAGATGAGCTACTTCTGTTGCGTATGCTCGCTTCAAATACGTCAGAGCACGAGAGCACAGGCTACATACCTTATGAACTTGTATTTGTCTAATAGGCAAAACTCCCGTCAAGCCTTAAGTCAAGAGGTGGGCCAAACATATAAAAAGTTATTGTAACAAATAACGGAGATGCTCACACTATCATGAACATTAGTAGCCATAACCCAAATACAAAACAAATACTGGTTGAAGTACTACTATTACATGACGCTGAACACAAATTTTTTTATGGAAGACATAATGGCATGTGTATTAAAAGAGTCGTTTAAAGGAAAATACGACGATCAGTACAAAGATCCGTACGAGATAGTTGGCATCGATTACAGAAATCATAGTGTGAAATTGCAGAGAAACAAAGAAATTCGAATTTTACACAATACTAAAGAAGCCTGTGTACTGAATTCAGTAAATACAAAGAAATCTTTAAAATATCTACAAGACGTCTTGTTGAAATGAAAGATTTCTGCAAGAATTTCTAAAAGAAAACCTAAAGACATCTTTTGGATGTCTAATGTCCATCTTAAAGTCTTATTTAGGGAATATGAAAAAATATCTTTACGATATCTTTTAGAAAATTTTCAAACTAGGCTCTTAGATATCTTTCTAGAGGCGTATATAAATAGTATATGAAGCAATAAAAGACCAAGGCCAAACTAAACTCAAGCTTATTATCTTTTATAACTGTAATACTTTAAATTTCACAAACTGTACTTGAATACTGGCAACGTAGTAACATAATTAAGTTATAAGATTTAATAAGCTTGAATTTAATTTGACCTCGGTCTTTTTACTACTTGTTTCATTGATTTGCGAATTTAACACTAATTTTTATTTTTCAAAAAATATAATAATCAATAAATATTATATATTCATAATCAATTTGTGGAACTTATAATTTTCTTATAGAATGTCTGAAATTTAAATTTTTTATCTTCAATTATTTTTGGGAAGTTAAAAGACGATGTGCCATTGGTTTGCTCTTAGTGGATCTGTAGTAGTTTTTTTCCATTATTTTTGTCACTTCTTTTGGCATGTCATGACCACCGATGTTACTAATTTTTTCAATCTGTAAAAGAATAGCTTTTTAAATTGTCATATTAGAGGTAACTATGTAAAAATACATTAATGTTGATAAGAACAGATATTGAAATAAAATTGAAAAAACAAAAGTTCATAGCTTGTTCACTTAGAAAAAAAGACTCACAAAAAAATCCGTTTATTGATAACCATGCTAAAAGTAATTTATCGAACTTAATGTACTTTAGACACATGGTAGCTTAATGAAAACAAAAAGTGCTACAAATTAACATATGGTTTAATACTCTTACTTTGGTAGATATAAGAAGATATTTTTCCACTGGGCACAGATACGGATTGACGTGAAATTGGATTGGAAATAATGCTGCTACCGATACTATTTCATGACATATCTCTGTTATGTGCATATACATATTATTTATAAGGATTCGAATATCTTGTTCAAGAAATCTGCAAGATTTCTTTATAAACGATCACTTTAGTGGGTTGCCATAAGAAATCTTTTAGATGACGTTACGAAATTTCTTAAAAAAATCTTCTGTAAGACATTAAAAAAATGTCTTTTTAAACGAAAACTTCAGGAAGTTGTCATAAGAAATCATTTAGATGACTTTACAGAGTTTCTGAAAGAAATCTTGTAAAGACATCGTAAAAGATGTCTTTAAGAACTTTGTGTTTGCTGGGAAAGCTCTATGTCCAAAAGATAGTGAGGTTATAAGAGAAGAAGGGAAAGAAAAGTAAAAGGGACCAAAAAATTTCAGAATTTACTTAGACGAACTTGCTCTTCGTCTTGATGTTTACTCACAGATAATAGCACTATAGACAAATATGGGAAGAAATAGACATAAAAATGAACACTTCTCTGGGTGATTTTTTCTTTTTCGCGGCCCCAGGACGTTATACGAAGATTCCTTGAATATAGATAAGCATAAATTGATAGATAATAAAGGAAAATATAATACTTTCAAAGTTAGCACAGGCTGAAGATTAAAGATAAAGTGTAGAGTAGAGTAGAGTAGTTTTATTAAGCTAAGGACCAACGGTCCATGATAGCCTTACAGTATATACATAGCTGATTTAGACAGCTTACAGAAATTTATATGGAACATTACATGGTTTTCAATCGTGTACAAATGAGTAAATGGTCAGTTTGATAATAAATAATAAAAGTAAATAATATTAAGGTAAATATAATGCATGTCATACGTCGTGGATGCTGAATTATTTCTAATTTTCAAAATTTGAGCTAGGTTTGTAAATAATTAAGGTAGATTAAATAAAATTAGAAGAAAAATAGTTAAGAATTTAAGCGGCAGTTGTGTTCTTAAATGACTTTTAAGAGTCGGTTTTTAGTCCAGGTAAGCAGTGAGTGGCGTAGAGAAGGAGGTAAAGCGTTCCACTCTCTGGCAGCTCTTATGGTAAAAGAGTTGTTGTAGATGTGTAAATTGACAGGTGGCGCTTGCAGTTCTAAGGGATCAGTGTTGCGAAGGGCGATGGCGTTGGATGATCTGGTTTTGAATTTGAAAAGTTCGGCCAAGTATGAAGGGGACCCAGTTTTGAGTACGTTCTCCAGGAAGCTTAGCATAATATACAGTCTTCTGCTAGAAAATAAGACGATACCACATTTTTTATACGCAGGAGTAATGTGTTCAGACTTACGTAGGTTGTCCACGAAACGGAGTGCTGCATTTATACATCTGCTCATTTTTATTTCCATCTTGACAGAGAGCCTATATAGTAAAAATGCACAAAAGTTCAAGTGTAGAAATACTAGCGAGCGAATGAAAAGTAGCTTGGTGTCACTGGGTAGACTACAGCTTAAACGCTTTAGTCTAGCTAACGTTGAGTAACAGCTTCTAGCAACTAATGCACAGTGAGATCGCCCCGTAAGCGAGCTGTCAAGAGTGACGGCTAGCAGTTTGACGGTGTCACTAGGTTAGGTTGTCATTCCATTGAGTACCAAGTCGGGTAGTGTGCCAGCTTTTTGCAGTCGATTGCTTATGCTTTTGGTACCTAACCAGATAGCATGAGTTTTGCGCACGTTGACAATGAGTCCATTAAGTCCAGTCAGAGAGACAGCCGAGAATACGGTTGGCATGAAGTATAACATTCTTTGCCTCACTGGCATTACCGTGGACGTAAAAACAGAAATTAAAAAAAAAAAAAAAAACAGTTGGAAGTATCGTGAGTGACTCTCGAAAGATGTGAAAACGTACTTGGAGCACGACCGATAATTTTATACATAATTATTAGCTTATATTTTAATCTTAAATAAAGTGCTGTAGAAATATTAGTGGGACCAGCTTGAAAGAGAACCAATAATATAATTGGACAAAATAATTTTTCACTGTTGTATTGCTATGTATTTGTAATCGCTGCTGTAGCTGTTATTTCACTCGATGAATTATCACCATTGTTGTCATCCATGCTCAAAAAAATATCAATTATTTAGAAAATGTAATAAGTACATGCACTAATTAAAAGGTTGTACCTATATGAAGCACTATGTACAGTTATACTCGAACCTACCTGTCGATTGTCGACACTGTCGACTGTCAACTGTCGACTGCTGCACTGCACTACATTCGTGCACGTATACACTCATATCCAGACATTCTCTCTCTCTCTCTCTTTCTCTCAGCTGCTTCTGCTCTACGCTGATATACATATATACGCCGTGCTTCCCAGTTTCCACTTAGCCAGCATGCGTGCACAGCATGTGTGTGTGTGTGTGTGTGTGTGTGTGTGTGTGTGTGTGTGTGTGTGTGTGTGTGCGCGCGCATATATACTTAGCTGCTTGTAGACGAATATGATATCGTATATCGGTATATTTTTTCTGGCAGCAGCGTAAACTCAGGGCTCCTTAGTACAAAAAGAGAGAGAACGGTATTCGTATATCTATTTAGGCGTGACGGAAAAAGCGTTACGCTTTGAAAATTTTCTCTGCCCAAATGAAGAGTCTAAGCCTCGTATAAAATGTTTTCACATCAAATACTCACCGCATGTGCTATAGAAGAAAAAAGTAAACGACATGACGTGAAAATTGGGCACCTTAAAATCCTTGTAGGTGGTAAAGCCAAAATACGGAAGAAGGGGCATGGACTCATTGAAGCCGAACTGACTCGGCGTTCTCAATCTGTATAGCCCTTTCATGTATCACAAGAACCTCTCAGGCATCGTTTTCAATAAAGAAGATAACGCAGGAAAGTTGAATGTACGTACATATTCGGATAGTAGTAGTCCTAAGCAAAATGGGACCGACCAGTCAGTTAAGCATTTGTGTAATATTCACAACTTTTCTCTGTCTAACTTTGTCCCCTCGGAAGACTTAAGTAGCCCTAATCAAGTGGTGAGTGACTCTCCTTCTTATCCTGCCTTTCTAACTGAGCATATTTTCTTTGTATTTTGGAGTGTCCACGGCTACTCTAATGTTTGTAACCTAACTAACGAAAAGGTCAACTCCAATCTACTCAATTGCGCTCTACTAAGCACTTCAGAAACTTGACTATTCGAAAACGTCTCAAAGAGCCCTTCTTCCCTATCCAGATGCACTATTTACCACTGCCCAGCTCTAAAAGTCAAAGCTCTGGGTGAGGCAAGTGGGAGTCTATGTTCTTTTTCTAACCACCAATTGGACATATCTTCTGCAATCTTATTATGCAATAAAACCTTTATAGCAATTGAGTGCACAGTTCAGAGCATGAAATTTAATACAATTAGTGTCTACTTAAATTCAGATTATTCCGACAGTTTTTAGTCTAATCTTGCAGACCTTACCCTACCTCTTTTATTAAGATAAAACTAAATAATTTTGGCGGATTTATGTTAGTAGGAGGGGACTTGAATGCTCGCTTAGGCTCGCAAGCAGTTTGGATCCCCATAGAACTTTAATGTTCATCAGCTCCAATGGTTCTAGTGTCATAGATATGGTCTGGACCAATTTTACAGGTCTCCAGTCACTCGTTGACTTTGAGATTCTGAACACGGACCAGACCGACCACTTACCTATTAAGGTCATGTTCAAACTGATTGTTTCCATCTTTTCACAGCCCTTGCAATCAAACGAGCAGCCATTTAAATTCAAATGGGAAGAGTCATTAACTTTAAAGTACCTATACTATATGGCAGACATCCTCTTCCCCTCGGAGAGAGAGGTGTCCTTCATAAATGATGAACTCTAAACTGGATAAAAATAATCAGGTCCGCAGCCAGATAACTAAACATAGAGCGTTTTATCTGTACATCCCCCTCTTACACTAACAAAGTCAAGACAAGCCCAGGTACGACAAAGATTGTGGAAAAGCTAACATCGAATAGAGACGCTTACACGGAAGATAAACAAGGTGGGGTGGATCCCAGTTTAGAAATGCCTTTGTAAAAGCGAGAGCTGATAATGGAAAACTCTTTAAATCTAAGAAAAAATAATACTAAAATCTTCTAAGATGGCACTTGAATAATGCCAATAACCCAAAACTTTTCTGGTCTACAGTTAAAAGGCTCAAAAGGAAATAATATACACCTTTCCTCCTCTCTTCTACAGATATAAGAAATTTCTACTCAACCGTCCACCCGGTGAGGACTCTCTCGGTGACATTGTATGTCGACTGCAGACATCCTGACCTAGATAAAGAGATAACGTATGTTGAAGTCCTGTGAGCAGTCAAAAATTTAAAAAACAAGTCACTAGGACCGGATGGTATATACCCAACCCCATTTTCAAGAATTTATCCTATGACGAAATCCTGTACTTTGTAGAACTTTTAAATATGGTACTTAAAGGGGAGGAAGTATCAGAAAACTAGTGTTCTGGTCTGGTGACTAACACTATCCTGCTACTTATAGAGGCATCTCACTAACCAATACAACGACAAGATCTTTACCTTTTACCTTTATAATTGTTAGCAGACTCTCTGACTGGTGCGAGAAAAGTTCTATTCTACCAGAATGTCAATCCGGCTTCAGAAGAGGTAGATCCTGCGAAAACAAAATATTAACGCTGCAGGCCAAAGTATACGTAGAGCTGTCCAAACCACGGGGAAAATTATTTGTGGTCTTCATTGATTTTCGGAGAGCTTTTGACTAAGTTGAACACTCTGTTCTGTGGGGCACCCTTTTTTAGCAGGTATAAGATAAAAGTACTAGTTACTGGCCACTTAGTAGCTGTTATCAAAAGAACATCATATATTTTAAACAGCTTTCAAAACTTTAACTTCTGTTAGGTATCATTTGAAAGCTATGAATGTATTTTAAACTATACGATAAATAGAAGTCGTATATCCGACCGTAGACAATAATAATTTATAATAATCTGAGTATGTCAGATGCTTTAGTACATGGCCACTGAAAAAAAAGGTTGCTTTAGTGGCCCAAATTTAAGAGCCAGTAACTGGCCACCCCATGCTAAATGTACATAAATCGAGGTGGTCGGCTACTAGTGCTCGCAGAAGTGAGGTTCTGTACACATTTTATGTACAAGTGCTTTAGTACTAGGCCACCAATTTTTCAAAATTATTTTTTAAAGTGGCCAGGTACTGGTCGCGGCCAGTAACTAGTGCCTTTACCTTAAGTGGAAAAATTATTAAAACAACAAAAAGCCTCTACCACCGTACAAATACAAAAGTCAGACTTGAAGGCGGACTGACAACTTGAAATATTGAAATAACTAAAGAAGTCCTTCAAGGAGATTTCCTAAGCCTTTTACTGTTTACAATGCTAATTTATGACATAACAATGTTCTTCAAAGAGAAATGCCATAAAACATTAGTTCCTTGATAAATATATTACTGTTTGCTGATGATCTGACACTACTTTCTAAGTACCCAGTAGATCTTTCGAGCAAAATGGATACATTATCCAAGTATTGCGAGATAAAAGCACTAGAATTCAATGTCGACAAATCAGTCGTGCTCTTCTTCAAAAACAAAGGACGAACCAAAAATTCTTGCAAGTACGAGCACTTGCAAGTCCCACGAGCATTCCAGACTACACATTAAGACTCAGAACGGACAGTGTAAAGTTACTTAACTACATTGCATCAAGGACATCAAACTAAAATACAAACTTAATTTGTCCTCATCACTATGCTTGCTGCTGTGTAAAGTAGGTCACGAGTACCTACAAGAAACGACTGACATCATTACTATCCAGCTGGTCCCACCTGTAATCATGGGTACTCTAATAAAAGATAGCATCAGGGAGGATACCCAGCGTGCTCAGAACTCCGGCTACTCTCCTCTCTATCGTCACCTAAAAGACCTAACTGGTGAAGTAACTCAGGAAAAATACCTGTCAGCGCAGATCCCGCTACCCTATGTCGGAATCCTGAGCACTTGTCGCTTAGCTGGCAGATCGGTCATCTATATGACCTATAATAAAATCGTTTGAAAAATCAAAGAAACAGACTATTGCATACTTTTTAACTATAGCATAGCTGAATCGCTGTACCATATAGTGTTTATCTGTTTAGCCTGTAAATGTATAAGAGAGCGTTTTCTGAACTCGAACAGCTTGTTGAACATCCTCAATAATTACGAAACCCAAATCACTAAAAATCTCTATAGCTACCTGTCTAGTGCAATGAAAATACGCTCGCTAATATTATCCGAATAATACAGATGAAACCAAGTGCCGACCAGCAACAATCACTACACTCAATATTTTTTATATAGTGCTGTATACAAGTTAGTGCTTATTTGTATCCAACAATTCAATATTTCTATTTTTGTTGTACCGACATGCTGTAATTAATTAAAAAAATTTTTTTTCTCTTTTATTTATACTTTGTAATAGATGAACCCCGAAAAAAATAAATAAATGAATAGTAATAACAATAATAATAACAACAATAATAACAATAATAATAATAACAATAATATAATAGTAAAAAAAATTATAATAAGGTAATCCTTTTGTTTTTACTTCCTTTTTCACTTCCTACAAGAATTATGTTACGAGAAACCCTGAGATACTAGCAGAAAATCTGGGTCTAATCCAATTAGTCGTGTCAACATGGAAAGTAATGTGGTACGTAGATTGAAACAACATAGTCGAAAAGACAGATACGTTTTTAAAGAAAGCCAGCAAACGAAGTAGAAATCTTGAGTAACAATAAAAAAGTTAGATAAATATCAAGGTCAGGTAGAATGAGCTACTAGCAAAGTCTCAGGAGCACTACAGAGAATAAATACGAAATACTGGGCTGTAGTAAGCCAAAAAGTCGATAATAGCTAGATTGAAAAGGTGCAAATACTTTAAGAACAAATAACAGAAGCAGATTAGAGAAAGTTAAAACGGTTTATAGAATTAAACTGCAAGCACACAACTTATACCACAAAATACTTGAAGAAAAAAATAACGATTATAACGTTTGCTAATTACTAGCAAGTTATTTAAAATGTCAAGAGATTTGAAGACAAAGTAGGAAAAATAACGGAAGAAAGATTAAAAATATTTCTAGAACTCATAGAAAAATACAATAAAGTAACGTGTTTACTAACAAATTTTTGAAATTGATCGAAGCACTCATGGCTATGTATGAAACAGTGATGTATACAGTATATTTAGCGGGTTAAGGCGTATCATATTTTCCGGAGGCAACGTAAGACGTGATGTTGTAAGTAGAAATATCAGCAGAACAATTCAGACCTCAATTTCCAGGAAAGAAAAACACGATAGAGTAAGAGATAGCAGAAATATCAGATATAGCAACAGTAGCACTTAACAAGAAAATTATTTATTACAGTGGATATACCACTAGTGGCAAGAGAAATCTTGAACCTCCTTAAGATATCACCGTTGCCACTAATCCAAAGCACACGCTTGCGTGCCGTTTTGTTTCCTAACTAAGTAGTGTACATGTCAGGAGCGTATAATAATGTCAAGTGGTCCGGAGTGCTAGCTTGGCCAAAATTTGATTTATCAATTAATTATATACAACAGTTCAAAAACGTATTTCAATGTCTAATAATCTAAAGCGCTCGTTTAGCTGCGCTTTTATTTATCTAATAAGTACTTTTAACTTTGACGGCCTCATCCTAAGATCTTTAGAGCACTTGCTTAACCGCGCTTTTATTTATTCAATTAGTATTTAATAGCTCAACAGCTATTTCTCCAGTAACTCAAAACGCGCGCTTGTGTGTGCTCTTTCTTTATTTATCAAGTATTTCAAATTTTAAGAGCCACATACAGAGTAAGTTGAAGCGCTCGCTTGGCCAGCTTTTATTTATCTAACAAGTATTGTAACTTCGAGGGCCTCATTTCACAGAATTTTAGACGCTTGCTTGTGTGTGCTTTTTTTTAATAAGTATTAAATAGCTCAAGAGCCTGACTTTAAGTAATTTCTCGCGCTGTCTTTGTCACACTTTTATTTATTTAATAAGTATTTAACAGCTCGTTAGCTGAATCTTCAGTAACTCAAAACAGTCACTTGTGCGCGCTTTTTGTTAATTTATCAAGTACTAACGGCCCCCCTCGGCTTCGCCTAAAACTAACGGCCTTGGAGGGCCAATAATTATTTTATGGCATAAGGAACGTACGGTACTTTTCAGTATAATTATACTTTTTTCACTTTTTACTGCTTATTATTTGACCAAATAAACTGTATAGAATACGAACAAATATGTTTTTAATAAGAAGATTTTTGTTCTGAGAAATATGAGGAAAAAACCTTTCAATATCTTGTACTACGTTCGGGTTTTCACTCTAAAACTCGTTGTTTAAAGCATTTGCAAATTTTAGAAAATTAAGTGAATGGAAAACGTCATTATTTTAAAATAAAAATTTTTAAATTTCTGTTAACGTTGTTGTGTAAATTTTCAAACAATGTTCTCGAACTCCGAACTCATCTGTTTTTGGAAGATTCTGTAAAATCGAAGCACATGCACCACCTACATTTACATCTTCTATTGGCTTATAATCTTTATCACTCACTTTGTAATTACTATCTGAAGCGGTTTCTTTTACAGCAGTGGCATTGAGAAAATTTGAGCTGATAGATGTTGAAATCTCTGAACGTGAGCTGCTGACTTTGTGTGTAATAGAGTTTTTTTTTGAAAAGCGGCATTACACTTATTAAAGTGTATTAAAATGTGGTTTAAAATTCTAAATACGCTATTACTTTATCGTCATGTAACAAACTGCTTATAAATTATGGCGAGCTCTTGTCATCATTGCCACTGTTAGGCGGACTTCTATGACATTTGAAAAAGAAAAAAGACTTCAGAGCTGGCAAATTATCAAGAACGCGGTAAGTACAATTACGAAGAGAGAGCCATCTAGTGTTGGGTAGTTTAAAATTTTTTGGTGGAAATTTGATAAAAAATTTAAAAATCTTTAAAATTAACGTATCTTTCTTAACTGTTGCAAAAATACTTAAGAAAAGCTTGAAGCAACTGCTGGCACTCTACTGGAATACTCACGCAAATTTTGGCAACCAAAATAGATGTATGACATATACATGGTAGTACAATAACGTTAGGAACTGTTTTTTTCAACAAAGTATAGAAAGAATGTTTTGAGACGGTCATAATACTATCATTATCACAGCCTAAACTTGTAATATTTTAAAGAGGAACTCCATTCTTCACAAAAAAGCTTTTAAACGACTAAGAGAGTTCGTAAGCACCACATTGTCTCGCGTCTAGTTCAATCAATGTTTAAAGATGTGATGCAAATTTACTATCCTTGGGATCAATGTAATTTACAATTACGCACATAATTTTTTTCAAAGTAATTTCCGTTGATTTGTCAATCAAAATGGAAAATCGTTGATTTTTAAAAAGATTTAGTACGTTTTGTCGTTCGCTGACGCTTAAAACATTAGTAATTTAACTTGCACATTTGTCTATTTTCATGCCTATTTGTGCGACGATTTCTGGCTTTTTACACATCGTCTGCATAAAAGGGATGAGGTCGTTAATAAGTTAAACAGGAACGTTATGTTATGCTAAACATAAAGCAGTTTGTAACTAAAATTTTTTAAGTAGAAAATCATTTTCCTCTTGACTTACAACACAAATGTTTTTCTGTTTTATAGCAACATTAACGTTATCTTTATGGGTTTGAGTTTTAGCGTGCATGATCAAATCTTATTTATTGTAGCAAGTGATTAACACTGCACAGATACAGTCAGCATGCTTTTCGAGATTCAATTCATCTTTGGAAAGCCAGTGTTTGAATTTAAGCTCTTGTAATCACCTATCAATAAAAATATATGATTTTGGGTTCTTTTTGTATGCTAATATCCGTGCCACTTTTTAGTTTCCGCTTTGACAAATTTTTTGCAATGGAAGACATGTTCATTTATTTCGTAGTTAAAATTTTAATTTAGCAGTAACTAACTAAAATAATATAAAAATAAGACAATAATGACGGAAAAACAAATTTTTTGAAAATTTTTTGGAAATTAAATGCTCTTTTAAAACTTTTAAACTCTTTTAAAACTACTAAAAATGCTGCCTTTTTAAATTTAATAAACTTTACCATTGCAAAAAAAACTTCATGCTTTATAAAGTTGCATGCCGCAAGCAACAAACAAAAAAAGAGATAATTTGGTGTACTAAATTTTCAATAGTTTGTTCTACAAACATTAAGAACCCGAAAAATTGCATGCACCCGATCAACTGTGTCCTTAAATAGGCTTTTTATTTATTTAAAAATTACAGATGTATTACTTTTTAATTTCATAATTTCAGAAACAAGGCTGCTAGCAAGTATTGACCTCTACAGATCAACAACACAAAGAGCATTTTCATTTAACATGATAATGGTGCAGACGTCAGACAGGATTAGTGATTCCTGTTTAAATGTTTAAAGTCGAGAGGGTAATGTAGGATCGTCGGTTGCTGGGTTCCCAGCCTCGTGACGAACAACTCTGCTTGTGATATCTGTCAGTGAATGATTGACTTGGTTCAATAGTGTCCGACTTTACATTTCGGTTGGAAGAACGGCCATAAAACCCTCAAATTGCTACTGCTGATTGTGTTTTGGCTAGACATCTCCCGATATATCACCGGGGACGTTAGCATTTTGAACACCTCTTTGTTGGTGGCACTTGTCAATCTTGGTGTTTTGGGATAGAGATCGACGTAAGTCGCTTGTCCATTAAAGTACAGTGTTTTCGGTAGCCGGGATATCCATAGCTGCACGATTCCCATCCCTATTCTTCATGCACCGCCGGTGAGTGACTGTGATACTCGGTACTATACCTGGAGATATAATAACAAAACTTACTCTATTTCTGTCGCAATTCTTCACCGGTGGTCGGGGAATGGGAGCTAGAGAATGCCTCTTCTGTTGGTATGCTGTTGGGATAAATCACTAAGGAAAAGGCTGATATATTTACAGTTGATGTGGCGGCCTGAACTCGTCAGGGTTGCTTTTTCAGGCTCGCTGTTGTAGAAAAACCTGCTCCGATAGCATCAGGTCAGTTAAGAGAAAGTCTACAAGATTCCTAATTATTAGAGCAAACCGTGGTCTGGCAAGACGTCTTCTGGTATTAAGCCGGAGCCGTTAGCATTTATCGCCTTTTATCCGTGGCAGTCGTTAATGTTTGTGGTTTGAGATTTCTGAAAATATGTATGTCGGGATTGTACCCAGAACAACTGGAAATTTGGGTTACAATAAGTTGAAGTTTTTTTAATATTAATGCTTCAAAAACTTAAAAGTTTTTTTGTTCAATTTTTTTTTCCAGTGTAGAGTGAAATGCATTTTTTAAGTAATGCAATAGGAAAGTTGGTTAACAAGTGTAAATTGCTGAAATAGTGTAGGCAACACGAATATAGCACTTTTTAATTGACAACAATATTGTGAATGTATGCTCTAGGGGCAATACTGAAATTTTAGAGAACTTGGTAAATTTTTAGCACTGTTTAATTTGGAGATACAAGTGGATTTTGCAATGGTATGTGATTTTAATGTCAGATTTAGTACCAAGCAAACTCTTCGTAGAGGAAAAGAGGTCAACACAAATAAAAAAGAAAAGATTCAAATATTCGGTAATTAAATATAAAGGTAGTTAATAGATTGTGACGTAGTTGCTAAAGCTATCACGTTACTATAAAACTATTGCTGTGGAAAAATATCATTGATGGCTACCTAGTAAAAGAATATGTACGTATACGGCATACTATTTACTATGTGTTTCTGGTACCGTGAACTTTGAGTTCAGGAGTAAAAAGTCTCATTGAAGTTCTGGCTGAGCCGGTTTTATGTCTCAAACATGAAACTTCAGTATGGTACAGTCTTTGCACCATAAGTGGAGAGCAGTTGTGTATGTGAGCCTATCTGCGGTCTTGTATAGAGAGCAGGGAGCAATACCGTATACTCACATTTTCTTATAATACGTAATGTTTATATTTATTTAGTACGTACAAATGCATAGTGCAGTGTTTTACTTGTAGAAAACAAAAATTAGATTTATGCAAAACTAAGAAAGTGACAATTAATGTTGTATGGATACATCTGTAATTTAATTATTGTTTTAATTATCATTATAATTATTATTATCATCATCATTATTATTATTGTTATAATAATAATAATAATAATTATTATTATTATTATTATTATTATATACTAACCTACTCAAATTGTTTGAGCTGCCACTGGTGAAAAGATGTATTTACTGAAAAAACTGCTCTATTCTAAAAGCTTTTAATGACCATAAATAAAATATTTAGATATAATATATAAAAGAAATAAAATAAATGGTATTGGAAGTGTCTTTCGTGTATCTGCATGTTTCAGGGCTCTGACGATAAAGTACTTATGTATAGTAGGCGTACGGAGATACCAGTATACACACACCGCGCGCGCGCGTGTGTTTGTGTGTACTAAAGAACTGTCATGTATATGCATGTAACGCATTTTATATATCATCATACTACGACCCCAACTCCTGGAACAAAGCTTACGACGGATGTAAAACTTACACATAATCGCCATCTACTATAGCTAAACCTAACCTTAATGAAAAATCTTAGGTAATTTCTCAGCTGAGATCTCTAGTAGTTTCTGAGCTGGAATCATATGACAAAATCTGAACTGATATCTCAGCTGTGGTTTTCTATTTTTTTAACAAATTTCATTTAAAATTTGAAAATTAGAACATAAATAAAAATAAGCATTAATAAAGGTCTTGAATGAAAAAAGCAGGCTCTATTGAGATGCGACTTGAAGTACTTTAGATTGTAAGCATGTCTTTTATTTTATTTTATTTTTTCTGCTCAATAGCTTATCACTCCCGTGGCTGAGCAAGGAAGTGGAGCCCTTCTGTAAGTGTTTTTTAATCCATGGATGTCTCTAGCCTTATGGATGCAGTACTACAAGAGATAGTACGATTCATCATTGCAACTGTGTGGTTGCATGATGACGTTGCCTTTCCTCCTACTGGCACAGCCACTGATACTGAAAGCTCCGATGCCTTTTACACGAAAAATTCCAATCGATTGCACCTCCTTGGATTTAGTCTTTGTGACCTTGTGTATTTCAGTCTATTGAGTGAAGTACTGGGCTTTTCTTTTTTGTTCTAACGAAAAACCGGGAAGGGTGTAAACCAGCACAGTAGCCTTCCGATTACTAAGACGGTTGACTCTTGCTCATGCTGGCCAGGAGTCGCCCTTTTCCCTTAATTTTGCTGTAGGAGACTGCGCTGATATTATGTGGATCAGTGTTTTCTGGAAAGTGTATGCATAACGCATATTTATGGTCATTCAGAACAAGTGATTTAGAGAAAAGTTGAAATGCACGCAAACCCTTAATCAGTCCTTAAGCCCGGTGAAACTGGTTAGCGCGTCACCATGTATCCTCCTCCACGATAAATACTATAGTAAGCTAGTATTATGCAGCTCGCCACGTTCTTATTTTTTAAGGAGACGCACAGCTATATCAAGTGAAATTACTTAGTACTAACCAGGCCTTATGTTTGGGTTTAATTGTTCCACCAAGACCCCCGTACCGTGAAAGAACGATGCACACAGTCGGTCCCAGTAAACAGCCTATGAGAGAAGCTATGGCTATGTAGTGTAAGTGTGGTAAATTCTTTAAAGGAAATCTTTTAACTGTCATTAACCCATATACATAACAGTGTGGTCTTCTATTTGGTTTAAAGTTCCCTTATCTAATCTAAGCTACAAGCAGCACGATGTTTGTATTGGTCTTTAATACCGTACAGGGGAGTTATTATTACTATTTTTATTGTTCTCATCGTGATTATAATCATTATCATTTTGTTTCTGTTATTCTTGTTATTATAATTAATTATTGTTATTATTATTGTTATAATTATTGATTACTATTGTTTATTATTATTTTTATTATTATTATTATCATCATCATCATCATCATCATTTCACTTAAAGTAAATCTGTTTATAATTATATGCTTACAAAAATATATATAAAGTTATATTTTCAGTGTTTACGAAGCAGAACTGGCTGATGTTATTCCAGTAATACACACATCTTTAGCAGGATGTCGAATAATTGGCCGTTTGTGTGTTGGTACGTATTTCTCACCAGTTTAAAATTTTGATCCACTCAGACTTGCTCTAATAGTATCACTTCAAATTGCAGAACCTCTTTTTGTTTTCGAATAGTGTATTTCTAAGTGATTTATAGTCAATTAAAATATTGTTTGTTAATTTGTTGAATTATAACAAAATCTTGAAACTTTTTACTTAATAAAGTCTTAACCTTTTTAATTACGATTTAATTAGCATTATCCAGGATATTTTGCTAATTTATGGCCAATGCAAGTATTGTTGACAAATTTTTATTTTCTTAATAATTATAAAAAATGTGTTCAAGGTATTTTTCCTATATAATAAAGGTAAAATGAAAATTGTTTACATTGTCATAAATGTTCAAGATAATAATTTGCGTAATTGAAGTATTAAAATAGCCGAAATAAGTAGCCAGTACATTTTGAGATTTTAAAAGACAACCGTTTTGTATCTGCTATTTTTTAGAGTCAATAAGTGAAATGAAATTCTTTATACGAATTTATTTCTTAAAAGTTCTCGTAGCAACACTTTTTTTGCGATGCAATGTAGGTTTACTTGGCAAATTACAGTAAAAAACGCATCGAACACTAAGCTTTCGTTCTTCCCTCGTCACATAAAGTCATACACATTTCGTTTATCTTTTTTGTTAAAACATCATGTGAATACATTTTAATAATTGTAGGTAGTTTAAAATAATTACCTGTAAATACATGGATCATGGGAATGATATTATATTATGGTTTGTCTTTACATACTGCCAAATGCATTCGATTGTAGAAGCTTTCTGTACGTTTATTCCTACTAACCTTCACAACTTGTTTGTTTTCTTTTACTAGCTTTTGTTGCCCGTTGTGTAGATTAAATGATTGAAAAATTTTTCTTACAATTTTTGTTTATTCTTTGATTCAAAATGGACTAGCTAAAAAAAGTTTTATGATATTACATAGGTTTGTTTAGGGGACTTACAACATTGACTTATTTATTCATTTATGTATTTATTTGTTCAATATACGAGATAACATATCTTTTCCTTTAGTTACAAATATTATAATTTTACATTAGTAGATATGACGCAATATAGTAATGACTGTTCCAATGCACCAACATAATTATTACAAAAAAAATCTCTGCCTTTTCATAGAAAATCCAGTATTCATAATTTTTTTTTTTTTTAAGTTACTCAAACTTACATATTCGTTCATGACAGACTGCATTTGAAATTTAGATGTATTAAAAAAATAAACGTCATTATAACTTTGATTAACCAATGAACAAGCAATCTATCAATAAAATGATCTTCGATTCAAATACCTTTTTTTTTTAGGACTAGTTGTAAATGTTAATTGACGTTGTCTAGGATTTCTATTTTGGCTGTAAGGTTTGATCCTGTTTATTAATTAAATGGATCATATTTTATTAAGAATTATCTTATGTAAAAATAATATATCATTGGCTTGTCTAATTTATTGAATAGAGCAAATATTTAGTGAAGTATATATTTTTAAGTAATTATGGCAACATCTATGCATAGGTATGTTTATTTGAAATGATATTGTTTCAAAAAAATATGTGTTGAATTTTTATTTAATTGTCAAACTTGGTAATTTAAACATGACGACCAAACAGGACTTGCATAAGATAGTATTAATCTGACATAAGCAATGTATGAAGTTTTAAATGTTTTAGTATTTTAAAATTCTTTAGACCTACGCAAAACATAGAATAAAGCCCTAGATGCTCGATGTTATGAATTGTATGTGATATCTAATTTAAAGTTCTTATCAAACAATACTCCTAAATTAAGTATTTCAATTTTTCTATTAACAATTTTACTATGTATTTTATATTATAAAATTATTTTTCCATTAGAGTTACTTCTATAATATATATTACAATCTGACACTTTCGTAGATTTAGTTGTAGTTCAGTACCTAAAAAAACGAAGTCAAAAATCGGATGAAAAGTAACGGAGATACGGACTTCTTTTTTTTCCAGGAATATGAAGTATCTTAGTCTACTTTTGAATCAATATATTCCTGAACGTCTGAAAACGCCATTTGCTTTCGTCTAAAACAATCATCGCTTTTAAATAAAAGTGTATCTTTATCAATGTCAGTTGTGCCATCACNTATTATTCAGGCAATCCAGCATCGGCGACTGAAAATCCCACTGTTTTTTAGTATTGTTTAATATACATTTCTTTCTCAGGCAAACAAGCATAAAAAATTATAAATCCAAGTGATTCTAAGTATTGTTTATTAATAAAATGGTAGCTAAGGTAAACAAGTATTGGTGATTAGAAGCCCTCATGTACTTAATTACTTTAAAAAAAGTGTCCTTAGGCAAAAAAGCATGGGTGATTAGAAACCAAGCTGATTTGTAGTTTTATTAATAGATAAAACATGCCCACAGGCAAACAAACTCTGGGAATTACAAACCTAACTGTGTTAAGTATTGTTTATTAATAACAAGTGCCCACAGGCGAAGAAGCATTGGCAGTCAGAAACCAAATTGTTTTTTGGTATTATCTATCAATACATTTTTTCTTCAGATAAGTAAGGATTAGCGATTAGAAATCTAACTGGTTTTTGTATTGTTAAATAATAAAAGGTGAACTTGCGTGATTAGAGACCAAACTTTTTTTCAAGTATAATTAATATATTAAATGAGCCCTTACGCAACCAAGTATTGGTAATTAGATACCTAAAAATATTTCTTTTTTCTGTGTCTATGCAATTGTGCTACGTGTAGGATGATCAAACCACTCATATTACCACACACACACTCACTTGCACACGGGAAAGTGCCATTCTACAGAAAAGTACTTTCCTACTATAAGTAAACAAAAGAGGAGATTTAGGGTATAGGACATTACTATTAACGGTTTCCACTTCTTAGTGAATTACTTTCATGAACTTACGCATAAAAAACTCAAAAAACTTTTTTTTTCAAATTCTGACTGCACAATGCGATTTTCAGTTATTCAAGCGCTAAGGCGCTTTTATAGACAATTATTGTAGACTTCAGGAGCTCTATACAAATTGAATGTGATATTATTGTAGATTATTGTATTACATTCAAGTAGCATTTCAATATAATATCAAATTCACGAAAGGGAAAATGTATAAATAACCGCTGTGGATGTCGAACGCATGTTTAAAATGCTTAAGGCTTAGCTCGGGCCGTCATGAGGACACTTGTAAAAATGATAAAAAGACGATATCATTTGAAAACCTGTTGAATAACAATGATCCAAGAAATATTCAAAAGACTGGTGATGAAAATGTGTGTGAATTCATGAATGAGAAAAAAAAGGCAAAATGACAATATAAATAACGATATTTGTGTACACTACAGATTTATGCAAATCAATTGTAAAAACAAAAGAAGTTGATGTTACAGTATGTAAACTTGTTTCCACGAATCATTTTTTTTTCGAATACTTCAGACGTACACCTCAAAAATCGTTACAAAAGAGAAAGAAGTATAAAATTTTTTTATTTAATATAAATTATATTTTGTTCTTAACATGTGAACGTTAAATAATTTAATTTTGTTACCATATAGTTTGTGTTACGTTTTTTTGCAACCCTAGCTTAAAAAACGAAGTCAAAAATCGGATGAAAAGTAATGGAGATACGGACTTCTTTTTTTTCCAGGAATATAAAGTATCTTAGTCTACATTTGAATCAATATATTCCTAAACGTCTGAAAACGCCATTTGCTTTCGACTAAAGCAATCATCGCTTTTGAATAAAAGTGTATCTTTATCAATGTCAGTTGTGCCATCACCATAAATAGAATTTGCAAAATGTAAGGATTCAACAATCCATGCACATGATTAGCATACGGATAATAATGCATATGGATTTAAGGCGTAAATTAATATTTATGTATAAAAATAAACAAATGGTAAATTAATTTTTTTAGATATCGGAATGGTTATTTTCTTAATTAAATACAATTACCAGCAAATTATCTGTAAAAAACGCTTGACATTACAGCTAAATAGTTGCGAGATGTTGCAAAGAACGTACCTTCGAAAAATAGCAAATTTTGTGGACGCTATTTTGATGGCCATACAATAAAAATATGTCTATGATCGCAACCTTAGCATCATTGTAAAATTCAGGTCTTGACTTGACAGGTCAGACAAAAAAAAAACGAGCTCTTGATCAATCAATTTTGTCAATCCTAGCTGTCACGAGACCATCAAACATTCAATGCTTATTTCGAAATAATCGCAGCAAATGAATTAATATTTTCTTACAAAAATTGAATAGTATTTTAAAAACTGTACAAGATATATTGCTTCGAATTTTTAAGAACATAAGACTTTTCAGATACAAATTTTTTGCATTTCTAATACCCAAATGACAAAAAAAAAATCCAGTTGTATTTGTATTTTATTTAAGGCACATTACAAAAAGAAAAAAAAAATGATTTACTGCTATTTTTGCAAATTATATTGTTGTTTTGGTTATGTTCTAAACCTCTGTCTTAAAATCAAACGAACTTAATTAACTATGTCCTATTATGAGCTTCATTAGGTAGCGGAATAGCTCTCTTTCGTTGGAATATTTTAGTCTATTTACAAATACTATCTAAAACTTAAATGCTAAAATTTATATAAACATTACTGTCAAATTGTAGTAATATTACCATTTTCGTATTAAACACGATCTATACTTTAGTAAATTGATACGCATCTCTGTTCGGATTTAGATTCAAAATCTTTTTATTAAGGACATAACTGTACTTCTTGTTGAAAATTATTCTGTCTCTATTTATGCCAAATATTGTTTTAAGTTTTCTAATGTCCAAGCAGTTAGTTATCACCATACTTCTACTATTATTTCAATGACAGGCAGCATTTAGCAAAAATTTCCTCCAAAAGCAATTTATTAGTGTTAAAAATAAATGTTGTGTCAACTATCTTTTTTAAGAGTCGTAAAGGTGTCATCCCAAATTATTAAATTAACTTCGCGGTATCTTTTTTTAAATTCCATCTCTAAAAATACACTGTACATATATTGCACATTTCTAAAGACGAAAGAAAGGTTCTATGACTGGTCGTTTATTTTATGAGTAATACTGATAATATATCTGTCCAAGCCATTATCAAGATTGTTTAACCTAAAAAAAATTCGAAATCAATTAATGTTTCTTACAAAAAAGTTTTTCAGGTCCTCCTGATTAACTTTTAACTGAAGCTACATTCATAAAAAAATTACAGACCGCGAATTCTTGAGAAGTATCGCGTTAGTTAGGTTTTTCAAGGTAGGTAGATTCTCCGATGAGCACGATTCATCCTTAGATTAATAAAACTCGACTTGCGTCTGGTAGAGCACGACTTTTACCATGAGATATATTCTGTAAAAAAAGTTTTATATTTTCTGCACAAACCATCATCATAAATGTTTTCCTTAATGAAGAACCACGCAAGAGCGGCGGTGTCTCAGTGGTAAGCGTGCTTGTTACTGATTCTAGGGGTTTTAGGGGTTGTGGGTTCGATTGCCGGTAAATGCAGATTTTTATCTAAATCGGTTATCATCAGGAGAAGTTCCTATGTAACCCCAGCCATTTCGGGGCGGGTTTTTCTGTGGAATTTTCGTTCAGAGTAATTCCAGGTTTCATTCCTTGCCCCATAGGTTTTCGGGCCTGGATGTATGCGGAAATGTGTTAGGGCTATAGGTAGGGATTGCGGATCCGATGTGCCAGGCAGAGATCGCCGGTCTTACTGGCGAGGAGTGGTCCCTGAAACATTAGGCTTCTCCAAGGAAGCTTATTAGCTTGGATCCGATGGTTCAGCAGAGAGCGCCGGCTTTACCAGCGAGGAGTGGACGTCTGGAAATATGGAGTTCTCTCCGGGGAAAGGCTACACAGTAGCGAGTGGACCCAGTGCAACACTGTGCCGTAGAGAGTGTAAGCTTAACTGGCAAGGTGTTTTACGGAGATACCGACACTGTACTCACGGATTGAGTATAATATTAGTCAAAGGTTTGGTAATGGGAGCGGCAATACGTTCCCACACATAGGTGGTAAGTGAGTGACCCTAGCAACTAGGCCAGTAGGCTGTCGCGATAACCAGTTTAAAAAAACAAAAACAAAAACAAAAAATTCAAGAACCACGCAAAATCTTGTTGTAATTTTAGAGGAAGATAAAAATTACTTGGATGCAAATTGTTTATGATTTTAAGGAAATATTATATTAAATTAGCAAAAAGTGTACTTTTCTTTTTTTTTTTGAGTCGTAAGAATACTGTTAGAAATATATTTTTCAGAAACATACACGTTCTTCAAAAATTTCGTAATATGATCAATTTTATTTAACTTCAACTAATCTGTTCCGAGCGGTACTCAGGTTTTAGTACGTTTTTAATTTTATTTTTTACAAATACAAATTCTTACTTTTTTTTAAGATGTACGTCTTTATATACTAATTTAAGACTTTTAACATAAAAATACAGCATACAGAAAAATATAAAGTTTTACTTAAAAAGTGACAACAATCTTCAAATTTATTTAGTAACTATTGTATTGTACAATGCATCGTAATTATCGTTTGAACACTAGAATAAAAGTTAATGCGTTAATAAAAATCCAAATAAGAATAATGCAAAACACCACAAGTCTTCATTTATTTCTGTGATTTCTATTCGCAAAGCCACGACGGCAGGTTCATAAATGTATATGCATACATACATACATAGCTTCCTATGTTATATAGTTTTTTTATTATTTTTTTTTTATATTATAGTGCTTTACGTCCGGCTCCTATAAAGGGCACTTCACAGGGCACTTAGCACTTGGGAGAAGGAAGGGAAGAGGGATAGGAGGCCTCACATTACTGGGAGAGGGGTAGGGGAAATTAGGCAATTTTGCTGCGAGGAGGTCGCCTAAACCCTCCTCAAGGAGCATTGCGTGGTGAAAAAGCACTTGTGAAAATGCACAGAGGTACTTGCCTGAAAGTCGCACTGGCCGGGAATAGAACCACGGTCTCCCACGTCCCCGTCCACGACCTAGCAAACTGAGCCACCGCGCGCTCTATGTTATATAGTTATTTCGAATGGATTCAGCTTCTAACCCTCCTCCATCCCTCACCCAACCCCCTCAAAATACCTCGTTATTCGTTTGTTCTCTCACCGCTTTATCTATTAAATTACATCCTCCTCCAATCCTCATGCATTTCCCTTTATCCCTACCTTACTTCAAAACAACCTCAACAGTTTAGAAAATGATTGCGTTTTGTTGGGTAGTTGTTTTGACAGCGCCAATCAATTCAAGTGTTGTACGAGAAACTTCGACATGTTTTTAAGAAGTCCTAACTTATTTGATAGTAAAATTTGTTTTAACAAAATTCTATAATAAGAAAGAAAAAATAAACTATTCATGCACCAAAACAATAATTTATTCCGAAAACATTGTACTTAACACTTTTTTTCACACATTTGTTTACTTTTACATTAACTGTGAATTTTCATGTCTATTAAAATGTGTTAATCTCTTAAATGTTTTATTACAATATATCTATGGTATTCTTGTTACTACACTGTGTTCCTTTTGATGTATAACATAATTTCGTTAAAAGTAAATAAAATTTTACAAGTGTCACAAACGTATAATAATTTTCGATGTGGCTTTTTATGTTGTATTAATTTTTCAGGGTTCAAAATTTAAGTTTCGCATACATTATAAATGAATAAATCTTTCAAACTAAAACATTATTTTTTATTACAAGTTGTATTTGATCAATTGTGTCAATTCAATGATATATTTTCACCTTAACTGCATGGCCAGCTGTCATCTAAAATAAGTAAAAAATTTAATTTTTTTAAATTGATAACGTAAATTCATTGTCATTTTTGCTGCATCAATTTTTATCACGTTTCCAAAGAACCTGGAAAAGATTTGTGTGCATACAAAAAACAAATGATTACTTTTTTTTCTGAATTTTTTATTTTCCAAAATATAATTTACAAAATTTGCAAATTTTACTAATTACGGATAACTGTTACGTAGGTAAGATATTAGTAAGGTGGTGCGTCGCGAGAATGACCAACACCCGCTATTTCGAAGACCTTTTTTAAGTTACCGTCATGTTGTGTAGTCCATTTTCTTAAAAAATACGAGTCCCGGTGTTCGATAAAAGTCGTAAGATTCGTGCGCGCAAATTGACAAAAGAATGTAAAGAAAAGACGATCGGAATATATGAAAAAATCTCCGGCTCTTTGCGCATACAACTTTACTTCTCACGAAACTCTCTCTCTCTCTCTCTCTCTGATCGCACGTCGTTTTAACTTTCGTGTTTAACCCTAAAAAAAGAAAATTGAGATCGACTACAAGCTTGCGTCAATTGTGACCAAACATCGTCTCCCAGCGAGGCATTAACGATATTTCGTGGCAACGAAAAAAGCGGTCCTAATATTACGTTTATTAATCTTTGTAAAAAATCAGGTTCTAAGATTGTAATTAGATTTGTACATATCCCTTGTTTAATTTGAATACATGTAAATTTAATCATAAGTACACATTATCAACATACACATTAGTCAAATAATTTTCATTATAAAAATATTTCGCTTATGTTTACGTTTCGCAAACGCGGGGGAGTATTAAATATTAATATAAATATTAATCATAGGCAAAGTAGCGCATATGTTTTCCTCGGAGGTTAGTCGTATACTCTCCTGATAGACTCTCTCCTTGCTTGCACTTCTCTTCCCTTGGCCCGAGGGCCCCTCGTTCCGAGATTCAAGGAGAGGGAGCGTAGAGTCTTACCTATACTGTCGTACGTTTCACGTCCGAGGCCGCGATGTCGTTGTCCTCAAGGACGCTGACTTTTCATTTTATGTAGAGCCTGTATACTTATTTGCAATCTTATGTGTGTGTGCTGTTCTGTTGTTTATGTTGTTTATTAAAGTTTGGTATTTTAAACTCATTTTTCGATTTAATTATAGGGAACCACTGTTCTCTTTACATTAATATTTTTGCTCTTTTAATTACTCAATTTCCTCTCATCGTGTGTCGAGTGTACAAACTTCTTATCATTAGTATTCAAGTAAAAAAAGAAATCTTTTTTGGTCTCGTCTTACGGACAGTCAAGCAACTCCGAGCGCTCACTTTCGTCTGCTTATTCTTATCGTTATTATTATTATTATAGCTACAATAACCTTTTTTCATTTTACTTTATTTTATTTTATTTTATTTTTTTTTTTTTTTCATTCTATTTTTATTTATTTTTCTTTTTCTTACAATAAACCTTAACATAACTTTCTCGCTATGACATATGTTATAATGTTAAGAAGAAAAAATTCTTTTCAAGTCTCGTCCTACGGACTGTGCCCCCCGATATCGTCGAGCGACTCAAGGCGCTAATCTTCTTTTCCTTATCACTATTGTTATTGTTATTATCATCCTTGTAATCGTTATAGTTATAGCTACAATAATCATATAGGTGTTTTTTTTTTTTTTTTTTTTTTTTTTTTTTTTATATAAATTTAAAACAAATTTTTTGATGCTAAATATTTTAAAAAAAGAAAAATTTTTTTTTAGTGTCGTCCTACAAACTGCGCCCTCCAATACAGTAGAACGACTTCCGGCGCTCATACTCGTTGTCTCTCGTATTGTTAATCCTGTGTCACGGCCAACGGTAATTCTAGTATTCGTCAAGAGGGTTTCAGTCGCCTTTTTGCTCCGAGTTTTACTGTCAGCGCGGTTTGGATTACTACCAATTCTCGTGCTCCCTCTTGAGCTCTTTGTTTACCTGTGAACATTTTATAATATGTTAGTAGTAGGGCCCCCCGATGGAGAAGGCACTTATACATAAAAAAAAGAAATTCTATTCCCGCGATTATCAGTCCTGCCATTAGGTAAACAAGCCAATTAAAACTTATAATTTCTTTTCGTGTCTGTTGACTTTCTGCGAGCCCGCGGGCCTAATCTCTCCTAAGGGTGTCTCATCGGCTAGTGGGTTGGTCCTGGAGTGCCCTGGTTTGTTAATTAACTTAAGCTCCCCTTGTGCTAATAGTGTGTTAACACCATCTGAAATCACATTATCTTTTAATGTTCCGTCTAGTTCTTCTAATATTCCGTTGATGTTCATGTTTTCCATACCAAAGTAGGTGGTATTTCGCTTTTCCTCTTTATTTGACAAAGCTGTTATGCGCATATTCGTGTTGTGAACAGCACAGCATGTATTAAGCCGTAGAATGCCCGTGCTTTTAAGTGAAATTGTTCTATGGTTTGAGTCATAGCACTCTATCAACAGTGGCTCCTCTTGTACTGCTGTAAAAGCCGAAAAGTTTGGTGCATGGAATCGGGCCCAGTATGTATCTTGCAGTATAACGATTTTAACTGAACATTCTTTACAATTGCTTATGCTATGCTGTACTATGAGTCGTGCTTCGCACGAATGATGCTTTATCTCTCTTATCGGTTCCGTATGGTCGCAGATAAACAACTCGCGCAATTTTTTACAGCTGAAGACTTTGAGAGCCATTATTGCCATGTATGTGTTGATTTTCTTATTTATGGCCATGTATTCGTGCTCTGGCCATATATAGACATAGTATAAACTGATCGCGCTTAACATTTTACAAAATTTTCGGGAAGAGAGAGAAAAAGGGTGAGAAAATAGAGGAAAGAAAAAAACTTTCCCCTCTTTTCTCTCAGTCTGTTAGAGAAAGTATGGTTAACATCATTTCCTTTGTAATGTGTCGCTGCGGTTCATAGTGGACACTGAAAATGCTAGTCTAGTTGTCTTTTCCTTATGTGAACGGTACCATATTAGTATGACGCGTGTTCGAAGAAAGCGTATGTGTTCATTGAAATTTATGGCTCGTGCGAACAGATTGCTGCGTCCACTTCACACTGTCGCATCATGTGATGCCATGTATGGTTTATGACAGAAAGGTGCATGTGGCGTATGGAAGTTTCATCTTTTATCTTTATCATCGTCTTATTCTTCCTCCCTATTAGATTTGTCCGCTTTATAATTTCCCACTACAACTTTCCCTCTCACATTTTCTCCATGGGAGTGGAAGGTAAGGATTGTTGCATTGGATGTTCTGATTTTTCTTTTCTTCATCATTGCTCACCCTGACTTTGTCGCATTGAGATTTCTGTTTATTCGCTTGCAAAGTATTCGGCGTCTACTGGTTCCGGTCTGCTCGTTTCGCTCGATACGTTTTTTTTTTTTCGAACGTTACGCATTTTTATTTTTTCTCCCCTTTTTCATATATCTATTTAAATAAAATGGCTTCGTCTGCGAGTGCTTGTGATTTTGTGCGTCGGCTTCGCGACTTCGTGAGCCTATCTTTTGCCGCTACGCGTAGCCCGGGATTTGCCGCCAGTGACGGCAGGATATGTGCTGTATTGGACGGGGACATCATCGAGGAGGTGTTGGTGTGCCACGAGTGCTCTCACGTAAGTACTTCTTGTGGTCTTTTATTTAAGTTAGTTCCTGTGTGTAACTGGTACATATCTATACATATCTTGCTTTTCTCCTTTAGTCGATCTTGTTGTATGTTTTTCGGCGCGTGCCCTCCATCGGCCACACTCGCGGGGCCCAGCTTGTAGTAGCTGAGGGGCAAACAGTGTTAGTCCCAGTCATCTACCCGACTCACGGGGTGGTAGGTATTTATTTGCGTTTACGTATATGTATTTGTTTTATTATTTATCTTTTTTTTTTAATTTGTTTTGCAGTTGCAAACGCGGTTGGTCGTAGACCCTCACAAGTTTTTCGGCCCGCCACGACCTTTAAGTCAGCCTGGGTGGCCGTTGGACGCCATGCCTCTGCCGGTGCAGAGGTACAAGTATCGTGGAGGCGTTGCGTGTTGCGATGATTACTGTCCGTCCAGGCAGTTGTTTGTCATGATTTTCCAGGACGGTTCTCAGGGTCCTTCAGTTGTTCCTTCAGGTCGAGTTGTCCGGACCCGTTGTGGCGTCCTGGATTATGGGGCCTCCTACGCCACTGCGTTGGGCTGTACGTGCCATGGTACTTTCCTTGCTCTGGTAGTTGAGGTGGCAGCGGATGATCCTGACAGATTCCCGTTGGAGGACCGCCCTTGCATACGCGTGAGTATTAACTTTTTCCGTGCAGTGTTGATTTTTTTTTTTTTTTGTCGGCCTACCGTAATCTTCTTGTTCATTCTTCTTCGGGGTTTTTTTGTAGGTGCAGCCTTCTGCCGGAGGGCTATTTGCTATTGCCGGAGAAACAGCGGCACCCCAAGATTGTAAAAGCAGCCGTGGCATCCTTGGTCTTCGGCCGACGGTGCCCGAGAAGGCCCACGTCCCGCTTATGGAGGGGGTGCAGGGGGCCGCTGTCGTGTCTCCGTCTCCAGGACGGGGACGGAGATGGGACAATTTTTAAAAGGGTAAATACGAAAGAAAAAAAGAGAGGACACTAATAGATGTCATGTGTATATACATAAAGAGAAAGACGAAAAAGAAATATAAATCATACATGTACATCTTTGTTACAATAAAATACTGAAAGAAGCTTCTGCGCTGTTCTGTTATATACCTTTCCTTACGAGTAGTTTATATATTGATTCTAATACCACACGCACATTAGTTTATCAACATATTCTTCCGTTTACATTGCTCATGTTTTACGTTCGTATAGTTACACGCACACACGCACACACACACACACACATATATATACATATATATATATAACATCCCACATTCTTAAGCTCCTGCTGTCATTAATAAACTAAGTATATGAGGTAGCGCCACACGCCCAACTTTTATTTTGCTCCGTGAGAGTATGATGCATACATTCGATGGCGTTGTTTGTTTGTGGGTGAAATGCTGCACTACCCATTTTGTCTATTTTAAACAACCTTGCGAGTTCGTCTATGCTTTTGTTCATAAAATGAGTGCCTCGGTCTGATAATGAATGTTCCGGCGGCCCAAAATACGCTATAAACTTATCTGTTATCGCTCTTACCGTTTCTTCGGCTGTCGCTCTTTTCACGGGTGCGAGGACGATAAATTTCGTCAGCCAGTCTTGCATAGATAGTATGTGTATGTACTGATTTGCTGAAGGTTTATTGAAGGGCCCGTAGAAAGCTATGGAAATTTTTTCGAACGGTCTACTCGGTGTATCAGTGATAAGCATGGCTTGTTTTTTTTTAATTCGGACGAGTTTTTTTGTTTAGCATGATGCGTATCCCAGAACGACTTGTCTAACATCTGGGCGCATGTTCCTCCAGTAGTCTTTGGCGATCCTGTTCTATGTCTATGTCTTATTCATTCCTCTATGTCTGTCTATTGCCGCCTCGTGGTATTCTTTGATAATTTTAAATTTTTTGTCTGTTGGTGGGATTACTAGGGTATTCGTGTATAACACCACTGCTAGTCTAATATCTTTGAATATTTCCTCAAAAGTATCGACAAAGTATTCCCACTGGGTATGATTAAGGATCGCTAGGTCCCTAACAATCATAGTAGTTTTTATTTCGTTTGCTACTATTACCCTTTTAAATGCTTTCATACACTCCTTAATGCTAGATTTAAGCGCCGTTTCTTCAAAATGCTCTTTTGCATACATGTGCATAATTTTTATTCTTCTTGAGTTCATCATTTTAGTTTCTCCTACGCTTTTCTCTTCGTTGTTCGTGCATTTCGGATTAATGTATCTTCTCTCATGCAGCACGTCTATTACCTCTGAATTGGGCACTGCCTCTGTTATTGTCATAAATGCTAGATTGTCTAAGTACTTGAATAGATGGCCCTTAATCCTATTCAATTTTTGTAGTAGGGGTGGATCTTTCCTTTCTTTTGATGCCCATGGTGGTTTTTCCGTTGGTAGGCGTGTTCTGCACACTCTACATTTCTCCATTGATGGTGAGTGTATGATCGCGTTGGCTTTATTTTCGCTCTCTGTTTCACATAGCGCGTTATTCAACTCGTCGGGTTGCTGTATTTCTTCCTCTACTGTCCTTTCGATGCTGTCGTCATAGCTTCCCGATTATCCATTCTCTCCCCGTTTTTCCGTATGCTTACTTGTATCCGCTGCTCTTGCACGAGTGCCTTTCTCCTTTGCTGAATGACTTTCGTTCTCCTTTCCCCACTTCCCTCTGTCTACTCTTTCATCTAGCTCCGACTTATGCTTATTCTTCTCACTTCTCTCACTACTACTATGGTCTTTCAGTGGCTCTGTTCGTGACTCATGTTCCGTATTTATCGCGCTGGAGGCCTGTATAAAAGTTGTATAATGTGCATTTTCACCTACACCTTCTAGAGGTAAATGGCCAAATTCACCGTCTGTCGTAGCAATATAATGATTGTTAGTATAACTTCCATTGGGTAATGCAAAATGCACACAAATATTTCTCTTGAATTCTTGACAGAACAGAAAAGTGAAATTGCTGTTCCCGTACATTGTGTGTGACTCCAAAATTTCTTTCGTTTCTTCCGGCTTTCTGCATTTTTGTAACAAATTAAAAATGCGCAGAATTGTTCGTAACTCCACAGTTGAGATGTCGAGTTCGTACAACCATATAAGGGTGTGAAAGAAACAGTTTCCGGGTGGGTCGGATGGTATTTCCGATATTTTTGTTAGGGTCTGTTCCAGGTTGTGCGCATTCGCACGTTTTCCTTCGCGTTTTTTTCTTTAAATAGTCAAACTACTTATCTTGGGGTGCCACTTCAAAATGCTCATTGCGTTTGTTTTGTGCCACGTTCTCATTTTCCTCCGACTGACCAACTTCTTACTACAAAAGGTTTTTTCAAGTCTGGGGCGATGAGTACAGGCCCACTGCATACACTGTGCACACTGGACACACTGTCCACGAGAACTCTAAACGCCTGCTCCTCTTGGTCACCCTATTTAAATGCAGTGTCCGCTTTTAGGAGACTCAATATAGGCTGGGCAATTCGTGAATAATTTTTGATGAATCGCCTATAGTAGCCAACGAATCCTAAAAACTTTTTTTGCGTTCGTCGGTCGAGGGTAATTTCTGGTCACTTCGAGTTTCTTTGGGTCAGTCATTATCTGTCCGTTGCCTATAATGTGACCTAGCACTTTTGCTTCTTTCTTCAAGAATTGGCATTTCTTAGGTTCAATCGTGAGATTCGCCGCTGCCAGTCGTCTTAACAGTTTTGTGAATCGTCTTCCATGCTCCTCAAGGTCAGGGGCAAAGACCATAATGTCGTCGAGATACACTTCTATTTCACGGCCTTGTAGTCCCACGAGTGCTAGTGCGATAGCCCTTAGAAATGTGTTGGGCGAGTCTTTGCACCCCATTGGCATCCTTCTATATTGGTAGTGCCCGTCTGGGCCCGTAAATGCCGTTTTATGTGCATCATCTTCATGTATTTCTACTTGAAAGAATCCCGATTTGAGGTCCACTTCTGTGATCTACCGTGCTGACGCTAGATTCTCTAAGATGTCGCTCTGAAACAGTAGCGGGTAACATGAACCCACTGTCACCTCATTTATTAGTCGAAAATCTGTGACTTCTCTCACCCTTTTTTCGTTGTTTGGCTCCAGTTGTTTTGGCACTATTCAGGTATTTAAGCTATACGGAGAGGTGGAGGGTTCAATTATCCCTTGTTCGAACATTTTCTTTATTTCAATTTTCATTTGATCTCTTAGTGCTGGGGGACATCTGATACTTTTCGCCACGATGGGTTTATCCGACGTCGTTATAATTTGGTGGTTTATCAGGTGTGTTGCCTTGAGAGGCTAACCGTCGAAGCCAAGTACATAAGGGTTTGACTTGATTAGATTTTTCACATGTTCTTTTTCTACATGGTTGCAACCGGCTGTGTCTATGAGTTGCATTATCGTATCCACCCGTTTTGTTTCTCTAACTCTTCTTTATCTTTTTGTAAAATTTTCTGTTTTTTCTTTATCATTATCTATTTCTTCGTTAAATAACCATATTACCGCTTCCCCCAAGTTTTCGACATTGTCCCCTTCAACATCTTCTAAGTGCTTCCGATAAATTTCTTCGTAATACAGCAGCTCTACTTCCGGAAGAGGCACGCATTTTATCTCATCACTTGTATTAATGCATTCTGCGACTGTTTTTTCGTTAATATTTCTAGCTATGAAGTTTCGAAATAATATTCCTTCTTCCATCCCTTGGAGGGGTATCCAGCCGTTTTTTGCATTACTTCTACTCTTTTTTACTCGCGTATAAATAATTTGTTTTGATCTTGCAGGTATTCTAAAACACTCCAGCTTTAACAGTGGTATCTCTACGTCATTGAATTTAATCATATTCTCGGCAGCGCTTATCTGGCCCCAGTACCTCTTGAAAGGATCCCACCCTATGATTTCTTTCGCGTCAATTGGGAAGTCATGGGGGACTACATGTAACGTGCACTTTAATCTGTGCAACTGAGCCCGTACTGTGCCTAATTTTCTGCGTACTGAGTCACGCCGACTATAGCTACTCGATAACTACTGTTTATTAGCATGTCTATGCTAAGAAAATTTTCCTTTATGATCGAAATCTCTGCGTCTGTATCCGCATAAAAAGTCGCCTTTCCGTTCTTTAACTGTGGTCCCCCTAATTAGACCGATGGTGGCGTGTGCCCTGTTCTCGCGAGTTTTATAGTTATTTTGGGAAGCTACTCTATTTCTTCGTCATTCTCTGAAAGCTTGGATTCGTTATTCTCTATATGTGTGTCCAGCGCCTTTATTCGATTACTCTTTTTGCGGGGCTATCTACCTTTTCTTGTGCGTTTGCCTCTCCACTATGTAGGAGTATCTTCGCTCTCTACTTTGTTATGTTCTACTTTTCCCTGTCCTAAGTCAGTACTCGGGATGTTGTGGTGTGTTTCCGTCCTCACTGTTTCTAGCTCCACCTTCTGCGGCCTTTCTCGTACGTTCTCCTTCGCTGGACACGCTATTCTCCGTCTCTTTCTCTAATTCATGTTCGACGGTTGGGGACCAAGCCGAACATCTTGCGAGTTTAAAGCTGCGGGTGCGTCTCTCCTGTTTTCAGGGCTGTATGCGCTGTTTTCTCGCTGCTGTAGGCCCCTATCCTGTGGTGGCCCGTTCCTGACTGGATCTCTATTATAGCCGTCCCTGCTGTCTTAATTTCTTTAGTTGTTATATAACGGTTTAATGTTTCCCCGTTGTTGTTATTATACGGGTCACCATATCCACGGTTGGTGTAATAATTACTGCCTGTGGAGTTGTAGTTATTATACCTGTTATCGTTATCATTCCTGTTATTGTAGTTGTTATTTCTATTGTTGCAATTATTATTTCTGTTATTTTCATTATTGCCATTGTTGTTTCTGTTATTGTAGTTGTTATTCCTGTTGTAGTAGGTATTATTTCTGTTGTAAGGCTCCGTTGAGTCATTGTTATAGCCCCTGTTATAATGATTATCATTATAGTTGTTGAGATTATCATTTTCGTTCTCGTAATTATAGGTGGTTCTGTTAGTACTGGTGTTATCTCAGGCTGGTTATGCCCTTCGTTTCGCTGTCTTTTCTCTTCCTCTCTGTCTTGCCTACGTTAGCGGCAGTCTCTCACACAGTGTCCTGGTCTCTGACAATAATTGCAGTTTACCTTTGGTTCCCTCCCGTTATCTCTTGGCGTTTTTCTGTCGTTCATCACCACTATCAGTTTTTGGCATTCCTCAACTGAATGCCCAGTTCAGCAGTCGCAGTATATCTAGCGTTTTACGTTTGCTGCTGCTACTCCTTGTGCCTCATTGGTAATTTCAGTTGCTTTTTCTTCTATACTCGCCACGTTTACTAGTGGCCCCCACTTAGTTCTTGCTTTATTGTATGCGGGCACTGTACTTACTGGTATTGCATACCGTAAGCTAAGGTCGCTCTCTACTTTCAGCGCTTTTATAATTGCTTCGCAGAGGGTCCTCGGGTTTAAGCATGTAATTTTACATCTGTATGTTGGATGCAAGCCATATGTTTATTGCTTTACTGCCTCTGCCCCTGCACTTTCTTTCAGAACCTACTTCTGAATCGGGAGTAAGCTTGGATTCGAATCATGCAGCATCGCCTGTTATACAATCCTTATGCTCTTCCACCGTGGTTCCCTATTGATCCTTGGTTTTGCTGTCTGATTACCTTCAGCTGTGCCATCAGCGTGTCCGAATTATTTATGCTACCGTTTCACCTCGAAAGTTTCCGAAGAAATCTCTGGACTGTCAAAAATTGAGCCAGTCTGGGCGCAAAATGTTCAGTCGCTTTTTCCTTTATTCTGCTCGCAAGTGTGCCAAGAAAAAATGATTCATTTTCTGGGCCTACCCTTTCCACTGTGATCTTTACTATCCTTTCGAATAATGGACGACCGAAGTTTGGAAGACCTTCTCTAATATTATTTAAAAGATCTATTGGAAAATTATTATTTATATCATCATACGTTTTATCAACTCCTTTGTGAGTCACGTATTCTGCTGTTGTAAACTAATTATCAGCCTGCATTGATAAATACACGGGTAATGTCGTTATTTTGTCTACTTAATCTGTTAGTGGGGGGTTGACGCGCGGAGCGCGCAGGGGGTCGTTAGCCCCTCAAGTATATATATATATAGTGTGTGAACGCGTGCCCGAACAGAAATTGAGTTCAGGCACTAAACAGGTCCTGGACAGGTGCCTGAGCTGCCTGCGTAGGACCTGCTCAGGCATTAATGGAATTTTATCCAACGATGTGCACAGGACCTGCTCAGGCTACTGCACAGGCAGCCTCAGCTCAGGCAACCTGGACAAATATAATCTAGTCCTGAACTGACTCTTACACAATTAAATAGTAAGGTTATGTTACATAAAAAAATGTTTTTAAACGATAAATACTAAAAAAATGACTAGTAGATCATGTGTGAAATCATTGATTAACACTATTCAGTTAAGTTTATAAAAACTGTTTTGTCACAGTAAAAAAAAAAAAAACTCTATGTTATTAAATTAATCCTCATGTATTTCCTTTGACAGCTCTGACTCACTTAAAGTTTTCTTCATCCTCCTTATCCGATTGCCACCCCAGTCACAAGCATTGTTCATCAATGAACTTAAATTTTCTCTGATGTTATCAGCATTGTAAACGACATCTTTAATTGTTATCGATGTCAGAGCATCTAAGAAATAAAACAATTTATTAGAACACATGTAATTGTTAATACGTGATTTATAAAAATGATAATGGAGTAAGTTTAGCTTTTTTTCATTATTTCCGTTAAATCCGTTTGCTTTTCTTTTTTCCGAAATTTTTCTTTTACGAATAATTTGCATTCTATATTTATTTCGGGTCTTCCGTCGAGAATAATGGTTTTGCTCCATTTTAGATTAATTTAAAAAAAGGTGAAGACTATACTGTAGTAGCAGACAGTTGATGTCAGTTCAGGCAAGAACACCGGACCTGTACAGAAACTGTGCACAGCCTGAACTCACATATACAGAAAATACCTATCTTGTCTGTGCAGGACCTGCACAGGCAGTCAGGCAAGCTACGGCACATTTCTATTCGGGTATTTTGTTGTATCAAAAAGATAATGCTGAGGGACCCTCTTACCAGCTCTCGATACGTTATATGTTATGTTCAGGCCCTAATGTTTGGTCCCTTTCACCTAGCTGCAGCAGCTTGAAAGAGAACAAACGGGCGAGAGAGTTTCCCTATTTTCCGTGCTTAATCCAATTTATAACACTTATTACCTTTTTAAGACGCTCTTCTCTCTCCCTTCTGGTCTTTGCTGTTTCCTGTTTTCGACCGACTCGTTGGGTTTTTGCGTTATGAGTCACTGATTTTTCCCCCTGTTCTATAATTATTTTATAACGTAAATTGTTTTTTCAACAAAAATTGTACTCATCCAATGCGTTTCAAGTCCATTTTATGGCGAGATTTATGTTTTGCGTTAAAGAAAAAAAAAATACTCTAAAAGGGGGAGCGGACGAAGTAATAAATTTATTTATATTACATAAATTGTGACGTAGGAAACCAACGTCACAGTAGGAATGTATGTGGTAGTAGCAGACAAGAGGAGAGACGGCACAATGCACACCAACACTACCTTACCCAAGGCCCTTGTACCGACCTATCCCTTCACCTATCCCTATTATAGGCAGCACTGCCAACCCTTGACCGTGTGCAGCGGCGGGTGTGTGTGCGCATCGATGCGTACCTATGCAGGTAGCTACAGTATCGGGGAGCACGAATTGGCAGGCCGACAAGAAAGACACTTTCCGTCTTGTCTGCTTTCCGTCGGGACGTGTGATCCGAGGGCTTCGTTGCACCGTATAGAGCACCGAGGCGCAGCAACGGCTACCTGTTGGCAACCCGGACTATTACGACAACCTTCACGCACACACTACCAAGGATTGTTGGATCCAAGTGCCGACTCCTGCTCGTCGGATCTCCTGGTGCCCGAAGCTAGTGCTGCTGAAAGATCCCTGCAGTAGTGAAAACGATAGGCCTATTTCCTATACATCCCGTCCCTACCGTGTATAAGCATTGTGCCGAGCAGCAACTGCCAAACCTGCACCCGCAGAGCTAAGGCTGCATAAAGTCAGGCCAGGTCGGATAGTTAGGCAGGGTAAACTTTGTATACAAGTAATGCTAAGTTCTGAGTAACTATTAAATGCAAATAAATTCTTAAATGTTAATCTCGCCCGTTCATGTATATTGATTGCCAGCTATCCATGCTATCCGCTTAGCCCTATAGTAAGTTGTAATAAAGCAAAAGTTTATATGTGCCATGTCTTGCTGCTGACTGCAAGGTGAGTAAGGCACGACACATCACAATATAAATACGGCGGATAAATAATATACATATATTAGAAATAAGAAAATAAAAATCCAACGCTTTTATCTCTACCTAATTAGTGCCTCTCCTATTTTGCCTTGGGAGTAAGGAAAACAATTAATTTTATTAAATATGTACTCATGTGCTAGTCGATATAGACTCCAATGGGACTAAAATTTCTGGAACCATTTCCCTTGCCTCTTGTCGTCTTGATCCTGTGGTTATCAACAATTGTTACCCTAGTCCTACTGGCTTCAGGGCTCCTGTCGCCGCTGCTTGTTCATCGGTCCTATTGCCTCTAATCGGATACTCGGCTTCATGATTTCAAATCGTCGTATTCTCGCGGCACTGAACTATGTGTGCTTCTCGGCAAAATTTTTTTTTAAACGAGTACAATAAAACAAAAAAAAAAATTCCGACACTTACCGACCCCGCACTTAGCACCAAAACTGGTACGCAGGTAAGATATTGATAGGGAGGTGTGTCGCGAGAATAACCAACACTTCTATGATATATGGAATTTTATTCAATTTACCATAATCATAGGCAAAAGAGCGCGAGGTTTCCCTCGAAGGCTAGTCGTGTACTCCCCTAATAGACTCTCTCCTTGCTCACGCTTCCATTCCCTTGGCTCTAGGGCCCCTCGTTACGAGATTTGAGGGGAGGGGGCATAGAGTCTCGCCTATACTATCATACGTTACATAATATTACAAAATATAGAACATTCGTAGATGACTGGAAAAAATTTTACACTTAAAATTTTTTTCAACTTTTCTCAATTTGTTTTTAGTCATCAAAAATGCTATAGTTTGTATATATAATACAAAGGGTAGTTATTTTCTATACGAAATAAAAGGAGGTGATGATGAACTACTAGTCCTTAATGTTATTTTCGGTATAAAAACTTTACATCTTTTTTTGTCACGTGTAATTATTTCTGCTTCTATGTTATATTCAAAAAATTTTGTAATTTTTAACCTTGTACCATTACAAAGGCCGTAAGAAATACTCAAGTTTTTTGTAAATATAACTAAAGCATTAGTTTTTAAATTTAATTTGTGTGATGAAAGTCCTTTTTGAATATTATTTGAAAATTCTATTCAAAAGTTCCTGTAAATATTATCGTCTGTTTTATTAACTCCTTTGTGAGTAGCATGGTCTTTGCTATAATTTCTCTTTTTATGGTTTCTAAAATCTTATTGTTCAAAAAAAAAGGTATTTATTATGGGACAATAATATTACGGTATTTATTAAAGAACTATTAACGTTACTAAAAATTTTTGATCAAACATCGTTTGTTTCTTATCGTTCATGTATTTTTAAACAATCTATTTATCCATTACTAATACACAATAAAATCGACGGAAATATTTTGTGTCTATTGATCTAATATTGGTTTTCAAATGTGAAATTTAAAATATATTCCAAATTTTTGAGTATTCAAGTCTCTTCTATTATGGTAAGTTTATTACCATATTTAACTACAGGTAGAATTTGACGGAAACCATCTCGTAAAATTATTAGTGCGTTTCTGTACGGTGTGTTTGTATTACACAATTCTTTTGGAGTTCATGTAAACATAAAAAAAACTGGATTTTCATTATTTTTACAATCTTCAACGAAAAATTTTTTACATTTTAGCCAAATTGTATTTTCTTGAAAATTTTCGGGATATAATAAACCATGCAGAAAAATTACGTAATTGAAATGGTAACATCACGATACTAGCTTTGTCAAAATTATTGTCAATTTGTGAATCATTTTCTACTAATCCTATAGTACTCAATAAGCATATATTAGGTTACTTTTTGATAAAATATTGTATAAGAAAAACGAAAAATGAGAACTTTTTTTTTCACTCATTCATTTTAAACTGGAAATGGAGGGTTGGCGCGCGAAGCGTGCAAAGGGCGAAGCCCCGGTAGTATATACATATATCCACCCTCCTCTTACGCAACCCTTCGATTTTTGAATCAGTTTAATACTTTATTTTTCAGTTTGTTTTTTGAACTTTTCATAATAGGTTCTCATTACTTCACTTTAACATCCTGATTTGGGATTCTAATTAGGCCTGATTTTAAGTACACATTAAAATGTTCAAACAACTACTTATATTATCCGGCCGTAATGAATCTCTTTAATCGTAAATCACGATTATGAAAATTGTATGAGAACAAACAAATAAATTTTTTTTCATCGATGGACCAGGAAGTTAAAAAAAAACATTTCTATGGAAAACGTTTATTTATTATCTCATTTCTCATAGAAAAAAAAATTTTGTCTATGGCATGAACTAGTAAGGTATCAATATCACTTCCAAAAGGAATGACCTGTCATAGAACATTTCGTTTGCCATTAGACTTTAACAATGTAAAAAGTTCGTTCTTAGAATTTAAATCAGAAAAAATAAAATTGAAAGAAGAAGATTTAATTACATAGGACGAGGCTCCTGTGATCCTAAAAACGGCCTTAAAAATAGTTGAAAGAATATCACGTGCCTTATGTGATGTAAATATTAATTTTGATAATAAATCAATTGTCTGAGGATGCGATTTCAGACAGATTCTTCCAGTATTAAAAATTAGCAATAGAAGCATGATTATACAAGAAGGAATTTAATCATCATATCTTTAATTGTTTGTATCGTATTCTAAAACTTAATATTATCTTTAGTCGTGTACAGTTTTTGCCATTTTTTTGGAAGGTTGCAACAATTTTTTTGCTCGGTTTTACGTTCAATTTTTATTGTTACAATTTACTTAATAAATTTTTTTCACACTAGTCAGAATTATGTGAAAATTACCGACATTTTCCGCTGAGTCTACCAGTTGTCGTACAGTTACATGACGTATAATATTCAGTTAAAATATCAACTGTACTTGACTATACTCTCAGCAAAAAAAAACGGACATACGTGTTAAGTAAAAAAACCAAATACTAGTACGACGCTCGGTTTTGTTGCGCTTGTGTGCGCTCTCATATTTGTGTGCTGATCTTATCACTCGTCAGTTATTAGCGAGCTGGTGCGAATCTTTACGCAGCTAGTTATGATACTGAGTCAGCTCTATGTTAAATTGCTGCGTAAGGTCTTGTCTTTACAGCTGCGCAACCATCTTGTCTGGCCTTGTACGAGTGTTACTGACCTCTATTCACGTCTTGCACAGTACTCACTAAAGGATTTATTGAATATCACTTTAATTTGCGTACTCTATTTAAAATTACAACCCCATCCAATGAATCGAGTTTTATCTTTAGTATTATGAAACAATTCTTACATTGTTATTCAGTTGAAGTTTTCTGTATTATCCTGATCTCGTCAACTGAATTGGTAGCACGTCTGGGTTTGTCTTTCGTCGTGATAGTGATCAGATTCAATGAACGATTATTTTTTATTGAATTAATTAATTTATTACATTATTCAGAGAAATAATTCAATGTTTTATTTCGCAACTATTACTCAAAATTTTATTTGTTGCAAAATTTTGTTGATTTTCCTCGACGTCTATTTTCGATAAAAATAAAAGTATATTATCACACACGTGATTTGGGTCTCGATTAGTTTTTGATCTTGTTGATTGAACGAGTCATAGAAAAAAAAAACAATTCCTTATCATTTATTGTTGCTAATATGATAAAGGCTAAACAAATGTAATGAAAAATGTAATAACTGTATATGTTTTAGAAACATTAGTGACTCAAGAAATCGCTATTTTTGTATAGAGTTGCGATGATCAGTTCCAGAAAGAAAGAGCCTATGAAAACTTTGTTAAGATTGCTTCCTATCAAACTTGGCAAAAAAATGTACTTCCTTATCTTCTACATATTCAAATATTTATTTTTTTTTTTTTCACGATGGCAAAATAAAAAATGACTAACGATGGTGAAAGAAGTATAAATAATTCTATTTTACAACAATTATTAAAACAAGTTTTATTAACTACACAAATCGCTGAGAAAAAGTTTTTCTTGTCATTAAGTATGTTAAATAAAATAATTGTCTGAAAATTTTCCAGAAATGTTTTGTTCTGATGTCACTAATTCACAAACATTTACAACACGCAAATACTACCTTCACTTTTTTTACATAACGCCAGGGCAGTCTGCGGGTGGGACTGAGGGAGAGTGGCGACTCCTAGCCGGCTCGACCAAGTAGCATTATTCTCTGGAAACACAGGGCTGCTGCCTTGGTTTTAACCCTTTCTAAATATTTATTTTGAAAAAAACGGGTAGTGCTGACCTTCGCCGATTAACACATCACAAAAAAAACGCCAAAAATGAAAAACGTCGATGTAAAACTTGTACCCTAAGCGGTAACCTCGCAGAGGGAATCAGCCGGCAGTTTTGATTTGGTGAAAGCCCAGGTGGCTGTCACAGGCTCCACGGATTCTTGGGGGGTGAGGCACCAAGACGTTTTTGGTGGTCAGTTGTATTGTAGTATAGTTTGTAATGGATTCAGCAACTAGACGCAAAGCGAGCTTGCTTACATGGAAATAAGAAGCGCAAAACTTAGGCTGAAACAAAAAAAAAAATTCAGCGATTTTAATCTGCAACAAATAAGACTAAGAAAGAACTCGAAAATATCAACCAGAAGTATAATAACACAGCTTGAATCAGCAGAATTGATTAGAGAAGAGAATATTAGTGCTGAAGAGGAACACTAGTTGCATTGGAAAGAGAACTTTGAATTCTTGAAGTATAGGGAGCAAAAAAAGGTATTTACCACTAGCATGTCCAGAGGAAAACCGTAAATACCGCTCTCAAGGAAATGGAATGAGCTGAAAGACTTGAAAATTATTCAGAAAGCCCTGAAATAAGGCAAAGTACGGTGACAACCAAAACGAAAAGGTTTAGTGATAGCAAACCGGAGAAGGGCGCTCAGAACAGTCAGAGAAAAAATCGAAAATCCCCAAAAACGACGACAAAGGTACTGGTGAAAGTAGCTGAGAGACAAACCTTCGCTGGAGTACTTGAGTCCATGCAAGCCAGTTTTAACCCAGATGAAACGAGAGCTATTGTAGAAAGTGTTGTAGCCACTAAAAAAGGAAATTTGCTTTTAAAAGCTTAATAAGTAAAAGGTATTGTAAGTTTCTCTCAAAATTTAGAGAAGTCAGTGGCTGGCCAAAAAAAAGTGGTAACCACTACACGAAAAATGACGTAAAAAGTTCCCGATTTGGACAGTATCGTCGAAGAAGTAGAAGTCAGGCAGTCTATTGAGGGGGTTATTGAAAGCAAGAACCAAGACTTAAAGGTTTAGCTTCTTAAAGCAAACGCTAAGGGACAAGTTCTAAATATAGATACAACTTGTATAAAAAAGTTTAATTTTCTCTACTTAACAGCATCAATCACTGTTGGTTACGAAAATCAACGTTCTTTAGGTAATTTTTGAGGTTTACTAATAACTCAAGGATCACTAGTAGAAAATATTGCCACAGGTACAGTTGGCCGTAAGAAACATGTGAGAAAGTTGTCAAACTACAAATTTCAAACAGCAGAATCAAAGAAAAGTACGTAAAACTTTTATTTTACAGTGATGTCTGTTGCTTGCAGTTGCCATATTAACACTGTAATTTTGAATTTTTACAGAGTACCACTTGGCATTTAAAACTAGAGATCATGAGCTATGAATTTCTTGATATTTCGTTAAAAAAACTCAAGGAAATTTGGGCAGCAGATAGTGGCCGAGTTGACATAAAGTGCCTCATATGTATATATATGTTTTCAGGGCTNNATATATATTCTATATTATTCAGTGATTTTGCAGGGTCTTACAGTTTTTACGTAATTTTTATTGGGTTAAATTATTGGTAAGCCCCCCACAACCCCTCGCTCAATTTCGATAAGCCTCCCGTCAGCCTATCCTCCGCCCCCCCTTTAAAATGAGGTGAAATTTTTTTAGTTTTAACAATATTTTTATTGAGTTAGGTTGAATTTTTTTTTAGAACCTCCTGCACCCCCCTCATAATGGTATAACCTAATTACTAGATAACCCAGTAAGCCTCTCTCCAGTTCAAAAAAACTCCTTGTATCTTTCCATCAGTAGCATCCCAAAATGAAGTAAAATTATATCAGTAACTATGTCATTATTAATTTAATTACTTTTTGCTCCCCCACTTTTAGCTTTCTCAGCACTTTTTAGGAAAACCTCTCAGCCTTCTTACAATTTCTAAACAGCTAGTTTTCACCACTCTTTAGCTCCACGTTATTATTTCTTATTTTGATGACATACAGATTTTAGCTGCTTAATTTATCAGCACGTTTTCAAACTGTCAGTTCTTACCTATTTTTGTTGGGTTGAATTTCTGTTTAGTTTTTTTTTTAGTTTTTTGTCCCTCCAGTCACTCTTGAGCCGCATCTCTAAATGAGGTCAAATTATATCGGTTTCCGTGTCAATTCTAGTTATTTGACTATTTGCGCCTTCTGTCTCAGCTCTCCTCACAGTTTTAAGAAAGCCTCTCATTTCTAGCACATTGGCACATTTCAACAATACCGATGAGATAGTGCTATGGTGTGCTGGTTTTTTATTTCTTTAATTTTCTAAAAGCTTATTAATTTTGTTATCAAATATGTATCAAAAAATGACGATTCATTATTATACTTAATCAATAACAACAAAGAAACTTGAAGAATATTTAAACCGTGGACCTTGCTTATAGCCCCATTAACCACGAAAACATAAAAATTATATTTGTTGAAATATGTGCAATAATGTGCATCATCAGAAAACAATAGTTAAATAATAACTTTATTAATTCAATACATTAATTATTATTTAAATGGACTGTACACAAATATTTTGGACAATTTCATACTTTTGCTAATGTAAAAAAATTAAATTTTTTTTTTTTCTCAAGATTAGTTAACGTTATAATATTTTTTACAAATAATACTTTCTATTTGTAAATTATTATCACGTTCTGTTTAAATATAAGTTTTATTTTCATTCTTGCATCTAAGTAACGTGGTGTGTTATTGACTATTCAAAAACAAAGTTTATTTCAAATATAATTTAATTTTATCGAAACTTTGACCATAACTTTTAGTGACAGTACTTATTAACAATAAGACGAAAGGAAATCGTTTTCTGTATGAGATAGAAAGTAACGATAAATGATAAATTTCCTGTAATAACAGTTATTTTTTAATTAAAATATACAGCTCTATGTTAAATTGCTGCGTAAGGTCTTGTCTTTACAGCTGCGCAACCATCTTGTCTGGCCTTGTACGAGTGTTACTGACCTCTATTCACGTCTTGCACAGTACTCACTAAAGGATTTATTGAATATCACTTTAATTTGCGTACTCTATTTAAAATTACAACCCCATCCAATGAATCGAGTTTTATC
Source organism: Copidosoma floridanum (assembly GCF_000648655.2). The sequence goes on from NW_019379972.1 coordinate 95,536, forward strand.
TTTAGTATTATGAAACAATTCTTACATTGTTATTCAGTTGAAGTTTTCTGTATTATCCTGATCTCGTCAACTGAATTGGTAGCACGTCTGGGTTTGTCTTTCGTCGTGATAGTGATCAGATTCAATGAACGATTATTTTTTATTGAATTAATTAATTTATTACATTATTCAGAGAAATAATTCAATGTTTTATTTCGCAACTATTACTCAAAATTTTATTTGTTGCAAAATTTTGTTGATTTTCCTCGACGTCTATTTTCGATAAAAATAAAAGTATATTATCACACACGTGATTTGGGTCTCGATTAGTTTTTGATCTTGTTGATTGAACGAGTCATAGAAAAAAAAAACAATTCCTTATCATTTATTGTTGCTAATATGATAAAGGCTAAACAAATGTAATGAAAAATGTAATAACTGTATATGTTTTAGAAACATTAGTGACTCAAGAAATCGCTATTTTTGTATAGAGTTGCGATGATCAGTTCCAGAAAGAAAGAGCCTATGAAAACTTTGTTAAGATTGCTTCCTATCAAACTTGGCAAAAAAATGTACTTCCTTATCTTCTACATATTCAAATATTTATTTTTTTTTTTTTCACGATGGCAAAATAAAAAATGACTAACGATGGTGAAAGAAGTATAAATAATTCTATTTTACAACAATTATTAAAACAAGTTTTATTAACTACACAAATCGCTGAGAAAAAGTTTTTCTTGTCATTAAGTATGTTAAATAAAATAATTGTCTGAAAATTTTCCAGAAATGTTTTGTTCTGATGTCACTAATTCACAAACATTTACAACACGCAAATACTACCTTCACTTTTTTTACATAACGCCAGGGCAGTCTGCGGGTGGGACTGAGGGAGAGTGGCGACTCCTAGCCGGCTCGACCAAGTAGCATTATTCTCTGGAAACACAGGGCTGCTGCCTTGGTTTTAACCCTTTCTAAATATTTATTTTGAAAAAAACGGGTAGTGCTGACCTTCGCCGATTAACACATCACAAAAAAAACGCCAAAAATGAAAAACGTCGATGTAAAACTTGTACCCTAAGCGGTAACCTCGCAGAGGGAATCAGCCGGCAGTTTTGATTTGGTGAAAGCCCAGGTGGCTGTCACAGGCTCCACGGATTCTTGGGGGGGG
>NW_019379973.1:12730-23427 GCF_000648655.2 Copidosoma floridanum
AACTTAGAAATTAGTGTATATTAGTGGATCAGCTTTCATGTGTATAATTAAACATTTATTTACTTATTATTCATTTGATTCTTTTAAAATGAGTAAATAATTGTTTGTACAATTTTTCACATTTTTTCATAATTTTTATACTTACAATAATAAGTTTTCGTACTGTATGATTACAATAATTAATTTTTATTGCTTTTTCTTTTTTCACAAAATGTAGAGAGGTGGAAGGAGCGCAAATATTTGCAACAATGCTAAAAAGTATGTTTCTTATATGGATTAGCTTATACACACGTGTTTCATATTTAAAAATAAAACAGGTTCATCTTAAAGTAATCTTTCATAAAAACAAGAATTAGGGGGTTCATACAGATCTTATAAATATAATTCTTAGTGATTTTTTCATAATGTGACATGTTAAATGGCAAATTTCTTCAACTAAACATGTGAAACAGGGTACTGTTGAATAATCTGCAATTTTTTTTTGTATTTCTTATGGTATTTTGGGTATACTTTTGATGCTTGAACAATATCTGTCAAAAAAGCCTATATGGGATAAACTTTCTCAAGGGACATTGCTTATATTATAATGTGCCATAATATATTGTTTCTTAAGTTGTAGTTATTCAATAGTAGAATATTTATTGAAACCACACCCAACTTACGTAGGTATACTTATTACAACGATAATTGCACCACCTTTGTACACACAATATCGTTTTATGGAAGGCATATTTATATTTATAATTATTTTATCTGCCATATAATTTTGAAGAAGTATAACTTCTTACTTGGGTACCTAAGTACCCACAGTCCACTGGTTTGGTTCCACTTCTTACACTTTTATTAATTTCTTTGCCTATACACAGGTATCGTTCTTAGCATCATGATAATTATTAGTTTCAGAGTCACTATTTTGCAAGGAGGCCTCACAATCTAATGACTGATCGTTGGTGTCACAAGAGATACAACAGCCACTTCTTTGCGTAAGAACTGCGAAAAAGTGTCAAAAAAATTTTTAATTTCTGTAACATAATCCATGTATAAATAAATTTTTTTTTTTTTGTACCTTAAAAATGTTGCACTCACTATGATAAAAAAAGCCACAATCCGTCAGGTTTGATGCTGCGTAATGAAGTAAATAGTACTCTGCACTTAAATTCGTATATATGCGTTGTATGTTTATATTTCTAAAAAATTAATCATTTATTCTTAGTATTATAATCTGATACTAGTTTAAGAAGAGGATTAGATAAATTATAACAATAATATAAACTCACATTTACTTTGATAACATTTATATATGGTACATTTATTTTGATAACGATTTGAAAAAAAATACAGTCTTCTTAAATTTTTATTAAAAATCATTGAATGATCACGCATGCGCAACAGAAAGAAGATGAGACGCAGTGACGCTGCACTTCAGCGTCAAATAACTAAAGTTTGCTCTCTCTTGCGCGGTCAGTCTGTCTGTTCATACACGCATTCTCTGTCTTTCTACAACCTTTTATTTGATCCTCCCTTTTCTGTTCGTTTCAATACTGTACTTAAGATAGTAAAGACTAAAGATGGTACAGTGACTAAAGATAGTGACAATAAACGTGTCTGTGTTTAATTATAAAATACGAGTGTTGTACATTTTTTTGCCCAATCGCCTACTCATAAAACCATATTGCTAACAGGTTATTGGCTCTGAATTGTCGTGTGGGTGAGTATTTTCTCGATCGCGTTTTGTTTTTCACTTCTTTTTCTTCTTTTCGCTCCATGCTCGAGCTCATCGCGCGTTCCCTGTGTGTTCTTTTTTTCTTACTATTACGTGCTACTAAAATGGCAGAAGCAACCAGGAGCTCTTTGTCGGGTGACGAGCACTGTGAGATGGAGGAGCTTCAGTCCTCTCACCCTGAATCCCTCTGATAAGAGCGAGGGTCAGTCCCAGGAGGTGGCAGAGTAGAGTCAGAATGGAGGTGCAGTGGCGGAATCACCTTGAGGTGCAAACGATGGCCCAACTTTCGAGGCCTTGGGTGGAGCAATAAAAAAGGACGGTATGAAGAAGAAAGTGAGCAGCAGTAAGAACTAAATATATATATATGTATTGCCTTGTAGACTCGGTATTTACGTGAAGCGTTGTTGTTTTTACTCATGCTCGTTTATCGTTCTTCTTCAAAGAAGATATTTGTCTCTTGCCTTAATATGGAACAAGACAGCTCATTCAAGATTGCGTCATTGAGGTTTCTTTTATTAGAAGGCTTTCTTTATTCAGAGATTTGCGGAATTCGAGAGCCAGCACGCGTTCGTTTATGTAAGGGATAGGCCCGCATCGTGACAAAAGAGACGCGTTTTTCGCTAAATCAGTCAGTCATCGTCAAGTTAGACGCCTCGAGGCAAGAAGGGGAGGTGCGCGTTTCGGTTACGGATTACGTTCAGCTAAACTAAGCGTGCTGGTCTTTTCACGGTACGGTTGGTGGCGCGTGTCGTAGAATAAATGCTGTCAATCGGCCATTTTTTTTCTCTCTCTCTCTGTATGCCTGTAATATATGATTCTGGCACCATTTTTCCTCAGATTTTCTCACGCTTGATCTCCGTGTTACTTTTGCAATGAAACCACTAGTCTTACGCGCACGCAAACATACAATAGAGTACTTTTGCCTATTCATTTCCTGTTATTTTTAGGTCAAAATGCCATGAAAATTATAAACGATCCATACAAAAAGATTGAAGACAATTAAGAAGAACTAGACGAGGTGGTCGTAACTCGTAAAAACAACCTGACCATGTTTTTCATAAATAATGAGACTGTTGCATACATGGGAAAAGATGCACTAAAAATAAATTGGATTGATACCTCATCCAAAGATAAGAATGAATATTTGAGAGATGGAAAAATAAATTTGATTGATACTAAAAATAGTTTACGTAAAGAAATGGGGCATGCAAATCATGAACTTAAGAAAAAACTAATAAAATGTACTGGTCAAAATATTTAATCTAAAAACCTTATAAACTCACAAAACAAAATTTCAGAACCCTCAAAGAAAGATATCGAGGAAATCAAGAAATTGATGGAACAAGAAAGGTACTAGCAGAGCTCCTGGATGTCTATGAGTTTTGAGGCTGTTGCCTCCCAACACAAAGAGGCCTTGAAAAAAGAAAGAGAGAAAAATAAAAGGGACCAAGAGACACTCCGAGCTGAGTTGAAGCAGCTTTTAGCCGCTCAACAAAGAAAAATGGAGACTCTTGAGTAACTACTGGGCAAAAGTCGAATACAAGAGGTGAATAAATTTACTACATTTACTCTGGGACTTACATTACGTAAACGATTGATTATTCCAAACTCCAACTCCACTAATAGTTCACTGTGGACTGAAAAGATTTGAATAAGGCTGTCTCTGACAGCTTCATTACAACATGCGAGATGTGCCAAGTTGCTAAAATCAGGAGAATGCCTTTCAATACTAGAACGGATAGGGCAACCAAACCACTTGAGATAGTTCATGCTGATACAATAAGACCGATCAGTCCAGCCACTTATCCTAAAGGATATAAATTTATAATCGCCTACATGGATGAGTACTCAAAATTGACAATGGCATACCCAGTGAAAACAAAATGTGAAGTAGGACGTTGTTTGGACAATTTTGTGACAAGCACACGGAACCTGCTGGGTTTTAATGCAAAGCTATGCTATCATCGATCCGATCAAGGCACAGAGCTTACAGGAAGCCAAACGGTAGAAGTTCTCCAGAGGTTGGGAGCTAAACTTCAGTTGGCCTGTCCAGACACACCTTAGCACAATGGAGTCTCAGAACGGCTTAATTGTACCTTAAAAAACCAGGTGCGAGCCTACATGTACGACTCCGGGCTCAGGGAGAACACGTGGGATTTCACCCTGGGCAGTGCAGTATATGCCTACAATCGGACACCTCACTGGTCTAATGACATGATAGCCCCTTTAGAAAAGTTTGTGCCCAATCTGAAGATAGACATAACCCAAATCAGTAAATTTGGCTGCGTCGCTTTTATCAAGATACAAAGAAACACTGGAACCAAATTTGGTCCACAAGGGATACGAGTAGTGCTGGTTGGTTATACCACCACTGGCTACTCTTTCTTAAGAGCTAAAGATGGAAAGTTCTATGAGAGTCAAGACATCAAATTCCAAGAAAGACTCGTATTCAGAGATATCTGGGAAAAAGATAAAAGAGCAAACTGGGGGAATCACAAGACAGATATTAAGCAAGATGAGTGGTTTATTAAGTTGGATAAGACTAGCCCTAAAGTATCATTAGAAACGGAGGGAGAACCAGTAGTCAAGAAAAAGTGCGGCCAGCACAAGAAAAATAAGGAGCTTGGTCAAGAAAACCCTAAGCAACCGCCTAGAATAAATAATACGAGTCTTGCAGGAGTCATTGACACAAACAAGTTGGATAAACTGCCTTAATGGAAGGGCGATGTTGACTATTTGATCGCAGAAATCGAAGATAAAATGACACATGCCCTGATTGCTGGACTGAACAAAGATTCCGCAAACTACAAAGAAGCTGTCTCATCTCCAGATCACGATAAATAGCTCAGAGCAATTGACGAACAACTGAAATCAATACAAAAAAACTAAGTGTGGAAACTTTTACAAAGATCAACCATGAAAGCTGAAGGAGGCAAGCCAAACATCATCGACTCTAGACTGGTTCTGAAGAGAAAAATAGACAAAGATGGAAACACGAAGTTTAAAGTGAGGTTGGTGATTTGTGGTTTTAAAGATAGGAACAAGTACGATCCATAAGAAACCTACGCCCGGTGTCTGGGCTAGCTCTTATAAGATCAGTGATATCAATAATCAATAGAAATACTATGGAGACCTGCCAACTTGATGTCAAGACAGCTTTTCTAAATGATTCTATCAAAGAAGAGATATACATGGAGATTTCTTAAGGCCTCCTTGATGGCGACAACTTGAAGAAAGCTAAGGCTTATAAATTGGAGAATGCCCTTTATGGACTTAAGATCAGCCCAAAAAGATGTAATGATCGGTTTCGCGAGACTGCATTTAAGTTGGGACTACAGTCATATACATGTGAGCCTTGTTTCTATACATGGAAAGAAGCAGATATTTTTATGGGTTATTGGGTTATTGGGTCTACATGCTACTGTCCTTCAGATAGTAAAGACTAAAGATAGTACATACTAAAGATAGTGACAATAAACGTGTCTTTGTTTGATTATGAAATACGAGTGTTGTACATTTATTTTACCAATCGCCTACTCATAAACCCATTCTGCCAACAATCATCTCCAGAGTCAGCGACATCTTCCCACTCAATAGCAAAACATAATTTTTTCATTCGTTTGACATTATCGGTGGCACATATGGATTTATACACACCGTTATAATAAGGATATCTAGTTGCTCCTACTGGGAGCTTAAACTCTGGATAATCAACCATCTCATTAACTTAAAAATAAAAGTTTTTGAGCCACCTTTTCCTCAATTATTTAATTATAAAAATCTTTGTAGCATCTTTGAGATTTTCTTGTTGTACATTCCCAACTTTTGTATAGTTAGTACTACGAGATTTTTAGTCTTATCCATGATTGTGAGGCTTAAGCCATACACTTTTACGTTGATATTTTTGACTTAACTTACGCCAAGGAAGCGGTGGTTCAATAAGAAACACGTGTGATTTAGAGCTTTCAGTTAACGAAAGAATTGCTAATTCCTTTATCATTGCCAGTGACACATAAGCCTCACATGTCTACTACATACTCCACCATAGCATAGAATCGACTGGCACAAATGACTTATGCTGTTTTATTTTTTATGAGCAAGTTTAAACAAGTTTTCTCACATTCCTACTCACTGGATTATATTCAACTATGCGATTATGTGGAACCAGATAATAAGCAGCTGTTCCTAGCGAAAATTATCTTTTGACTCAAATTTCAAATGCTCATCAACTAGTGCGCTTTTTAAAGTTTTATTTTATTTTAAACAGTCAATAACGATGAGTGACCTGTATGTGATAGAATCGTTTTATTAATCATTGGTAATGTTTTTTCATCATAATAGACATTTAAAAAATCTGTGTGCATATTGTAGAGTAAAAAAATTGATTATAATTAATCTGGAGATTAAGATTACTATAGGAGTAGTATTAAAAGTTAAGAAATAAGTTAACATTACCTATATAACAATGATCAAAATAACTAGCATTAGCAGCTTTCTGACTTTCACGATTTGTTTGAAAGTCTAAAACAACAGCGCGTGGCTTTTTCAGTTTATTTGATGTTTTTACGGTCTAAGCATATTTTATAGATGTTGAAAGAAGGAGATATTCATAAAACTTCCTATTGCAAAAACTCATGGTTATTGGCTTTTCTTTTGCAATTACAGCAAGCAGACGAGTTTTAAGTCTGTCTGATGCACTTTAGTGAGGCGGGAGCCATTCTTTTCGAGTCAATATAATTTTAAAGTCTACGTTACCATTATTAACAACTGTTTAATTTTGTTATAGCATCAAAATTATGTCGTTTCCCTAATTACATAAGAGAACAGCATAATATGTCATGATATGTTATCGGTTAGGAATCATGTATTTTGACTGAATCCATGATTAAATTTAATCAATGTGCTGGTACAAAAATTTTGGGTAATATTATACGATATTCATACATTATTTAAATGGTGACAAAATTATCGCTTCATGTCTTCACAGTATATTTCAGTAGAAAAAATGACTTGTAATATTGCAAGAAATCTTCCATGACATCTTAAAATAAAAAGCAGTTACAAAATTCTACAGCTTATAGCATGTACATTTAAAAGATGAAGTAAAATAAAGACAAAGAGCTTTCAGCTTAATTTCTATATACTTCGCATATGCTTAACTTGTTTTATTTGTAATTATTTCTAATTAAAAATTAATTATTTTCACTGTATTTGTAATTCAGTACTCATTTATTTGGTTTTGTTCATAACTATCAAAGTTTTTTCATGAAAATTGTTATTATTATGATATCTTTCAAGCATTATACAAATTCAGTGTTTTTAATGTTAACGTGATTTGAAAATGTAACTATTATTTGAGAATTACAGTGAATATTTTTTTATTTAAATAACGAATGGACCGAAGAACACGCTGTAAACAGCTACTAACAAAAGATGTTATGTTTTAACAGCATTTTTGTGTCAGTTGTCTCCAGCATTAGTTTATGCACATGACCAAACAAGCAAAAACTATAAGCTAAAGCCAGAATTATAAACTACTTCTAATGTATCTTTATTTTATTATACATATTCACATCAGATGCACTTAAAAACATGATTATTCACTATTAGTACTATCTCCATCACTACCATCATAAGAAATGACGCAAAAGTACCTTTACTATAGTTCATACCGTCAGTATCATAACCAGTTGACACATTTCAGAAGATAAGGATGAACACTATTATAGCTATTTGTACTGAATAAATTACTGCCATTGTTACACCATCGCAATAATTATAACAATAGCATCATTACTGTTTCAAGCACCGTCACTACCACAGTAAAAAATATAAGCATTTTCATTTAGTTTTCACAGGCATTAACAATTACCTAAACTTACACCTCAGTCAAATAAGCAACTGTCACCCTTAAGCCATTACTAAGACCATTACTATTCTTACGGCACAACTCAATGTTGCAATAACTTTATCAAGCAAACAATAACAACTACTGCTACTATCACCTACGCTTTTAGTGTCTCTTTAACCATTTTTACCGTCACTATAACGATCTCTACAGCACAATCACCAACATTACTTCAGCTACCTACGCCAATACGGTCACTATTACTCCCACTGTCTTGAATATGATACCACTATTTACTTTAAAAGTTACATAAACTCTTCCCTGGGCTATCAGAACTCGTGTGACCGTTACTACAATCACTATTACAATCACTATACGACCATCTCTGACGGTATCTCTGTCACTTATACAGCTTGAATTGAAGAATACTCAAAAGACTTTTATCTGAGTTTCAGTTTGTTGAAAAGTATTCATTTTACAAGAAAGTTATAGCTAAAGTAATTAAAAAATCTCTACCTTGACGATTCTTATTGCGATAGTAGGATAGCCATAACTTTTGATAAAATTATTATTTTTAACTTTATCAGATGATAAATGAAAGTGCTTTGAGTGAAATTTAATTTGAGCTCTAGTAGAGTCAAAAATATTTGTCTAATCGAAAGTTGCGACCAGTGTAAGCCAAATACAATGTACATTCAAACACGTCTTTCAACTTGCTTGTCAATGTACATTGTACGTGCCTTACGTTAGCCATAACTTTTGACTAGATAAATATTTTTGATTTCACAAGAGCGCAAGTTAAAGTTTCTTTGAAGCCTTTTAGATAAATCTCCGATGAACTTTAAAATGTATTGTACGTATGAAAGAATAGTTTACTCGTACATTGATTGTCTATTTCTAACAACGTAAACGAGTTTAAAAATTGTCATTAACAAGTTATCTCATTATATTTAAAATAATTGTAAGATCACCTAAATGATTAATTGCATGATTTGTAAGCTTACTTGTCACACTTCACTAATCCAATAATCTCAATTGCAAATGTCAGAAAAAGGCAATTGGTAATATTGTATTGTTATTTTAGAGAACATGAAATCAGATCATAAGATAATATAGTTTAAGCCAACCATTTTGCTGTCAACGCAGTCTGCAAGAACATCGCTCATTGATTGACCTTATTCCACTGAAGGCCTTTTTAACTTGCTCTGGCGCTATATAAATGCACCACTAAGAGGGAAAATTACTCTTTTAACGTTTGTCACCTGTTTTCTAAAGTTTCATTCAACTCTTGACTTCCACGACTCGCGAGCACCTTCTGCACGTAAGGCATAACGTGTTAGGTGAGGAATCTCAGGTGCATTTCTAACATATCAATATTATTGGACCATGCTATAAACGACACCATATTGTAAACAAGTCCGGTAATAACAAATAACGATCCCATGTGTGCTCCTTAAATCTTAGCTTTGTTCAACAAAAACCGCTTAATCAAATTATTATAAATAAATAACAACAAAAAATTCCCAGAAATACTGTAGAAAACTTATCAGTAGACGACTCTATTATATAACAATTTTTAAAAGTCTTATAACGATTGAATGTGACTTATTTATTGTTGTGCATAAATTCAGCATTTTAATACATATTTTTTGTGATGGATACTCAATTTTCTTAAAAGAGTTTTTACAAGATTTAAAAGAAAGGACCCTTATAACGGCCACTTAAAAACCTATGTACCATTATTTTGCACAGTTATTTCTAGACTTAAGAGCAAAGCTTGAGAGAATTCAATAGGTTCTAATTTTGCATCAATCAATTTTTTAACAAAACATCTAAAACAAGAACTTTTGCCAACCAAATGGTATCATGAATATACGGCTGAATTGTAGAATACTACAATGTTAAAAAAAAAACAGTTCGAAATTTTGATAATAGAATATTTTCTCCCCCAGAAACTATTATAACAGCCTTATTGACTAAATTAAATGATGACAGACTCAAGACGACACAATAACCACAACTTAAAAAATAAGCACTACAAACATTCATTAACGGTTTACCTGACATGTGGAAATTGGCTATAGCACTTTCAAAATTTAAAGATATCCACAAAGCTTTGGAAGCTACTTTATTAACCGAACGCACTTTTCCACCAGTAAACAATTGGTCCAAGTACGTTTACAAGGCAGTACCCATGACCTCTACTTTACGACTCCTGAATATTCGGTACCGAACGTTACCAAAAATCCTGTTCCTGTCTCTACTCAGTTTGATCATCAAAAAAAAATTTGTCAGTTTTAATGATCTACTGACCCCCAATAGAAATTCTTTTCGAGATACTAACGATGAAAGTGATGTTAAGATGAATCAACCAAATTTGACAAGTATGGTCAAAATATTTTATATTTCACACTTAGCTACGCACCTCAACTTTGACAAAGCACTTTGACACTAAGCCATACACCAACACCATCCTAGAGTAATCATCCTAATTACTATTTCTACATTCCAAACTTCTAAGAATTTCGATTTTTTTTACGACGACCTTTTTATCCACCTGACTATCCCCAAATGTATAATCCTTATTCTTACATTCAAACTCAAGGCCTTATTATCAACAACCTATTTTAGTACCACAACCTAAAGCAATATCGAAATTGTGATCAAGAACTATACCGAGACTCCTATCCTAGGTCTCCAAAAAACAAAAATGAGACTCTTGGTTTGGACGTTGCTGCGAGTTTAAATCCGATCATGCGTCTAAAATCAATAACTGTAATAAAACTTTTTGAGCGAGAAAAATCGAACATTTACCAGCAGTCTAAGGTAAACGTCGCTATTTGTGGAATATGTCCCTATTCATGGAATATGAAAATTCATGTATTTGTCACACAACTTACTTGATAAAAAAGTTGTGGTAGTTGTATGTTTTATGTATTTTTATGAATTTACAAGAAAAATTTCATTTTACATTCAGAAAATAACCAATTTTGCAGATAATTCCATAAATAGGGACAAAGTAGTACATAATTTTTTTTTTGAACTGTACGTATTATAGCAACAAACTTCAACAAGGAATTTACATACTCCTAGTAAACAAATAAACAACATACTTATTTTTATTAA
>NW_019379973.1:52726-63991 GCF_000648655.2 Copidosoma floridanum
ATTATTATAAATACTTATTTTTGTAATAACAATAAACTATTATTTCAAATAAATGTTAAATAACTAGTAGTATAATTTAAAAAATAACTGAATCTCTTCACGTCTGTCCCTGGGCTCGAGAGTAGTTTTAAATTAATGTCCGAGAGTCAATTTTGACCTCCCTGGGAGATAAGAAAGAGAGGTAAACTTTTTTTTTTTCTAATTAGACCGGAGCAAAACAATATAATTCAACAAAGTAGAAATACAAGTTTTCATGAATAATTTAACATTATATAACGTTTTTTTACTAATCGAGTCCGTGCGCTCTTTGGTAGAGGTGGAAAAGGAGCTTATACCCCTGCCCCGTGAACAGCCAAAAAAAAGCATTATTTCACTGACGTACAGTTTCACTAGCACGTCGCTTCAAAAATTAATTAAATCAAAGGAAGGTGGTTTCACAGGTAATTCGTTTTATGAGCAGAAAGTTATACTGGCGGATCATTTCATTCACGGATCGTTTTACTAGCAGATAGTTTTCTGATGACACTGAAGTTCGGATCGTTCCGGGAACAAAATTAAGTAAATTGAATAAAGACTTATTTTCAAATAATAATGTCGAGAAACAGTTGAAAACAACGTAAACAACGTCTAACAAAGTAAACAAGGCGTAGAAGACGATAATATAGATGTTTTAAAACCTGAAAAAAATGACCTAACTAATAACCCAATAACCGAACATGCTACTATGCGTATGGCTGGACACATATGCTAAAATACTGCGCAAATTCCCCATTGAAACTTATATACATTGTTGATTATAACGTAAACAATGTACTGAAAGTAAAAAACCATAATAAAAATAAGAGGACAAGTGATTTTCTCCCGGTTTTCCATCATATGTTTGGCCCGCAAGGACCATAAACGCAACTTCTATTTTTTAAAACATTTAATACAGACTGAAAGCCTCACTGAAATTGATTGACGTTGTTGGTTATCATATAAACAATGTACGTAAAGACTAAAAATAGGCAAAAGTTGAGATGACGAATTGTTTTCCTCCAATTTTTTATCATATGTTTAGCGCGCAAGGACCTACAACGCTACTTCTATCGACTATAACTTTTAATACAGGTCAAAGACTCCGCTAAAATTGATAGACATTGATAAGTATTATAAAAAAAGTTTACTAAAAGACTAAAAATAGGCAAAAATTGAGAGGACCAGTAATTTTTCCCTGAATTTTCATCATATGTTTAGTTCGCAAGGACCAAAAACGCAATTTCTATTTTTTATAACATTTTATACACACCAAAGGCACCGCTGAAGTTAATGAACATTATTTATAATTATATAAACAATGTACTAAGAATCTATAAATGGACAGTGTTTCCCTAATGAGTTTCTGAGGCTGAGAGCTAGTATTGGGCCGTCAAACGTGCGAATCGGCAGAAAATGGTCTGAAAGTGTTCGGAAGGCTATTTGAAGATCAAAATGACGTTTCTTAACAAAGTTGCTGCGGGCTTTTTTGTCGCTAGTGAGCTGTTCTACAAGTCCCCAGTATTTTCCTGATGAATATCTATGGCTGAGAACCAGTATTGGGCCGTCAAATGCGCGAATTGGCAGAAAATGGTCTGAAAGTGTTCGGAAGGCTATTTGATTATAGTTTTACTATATCTTTATTATTTTATTTGCACTATTGCTTATAGGTGCAGTGAGCTTTAATCTTGACTCCACCACCACTTCCTCGTCCAGTTTCCAAAACCTACTATTCGTACATCCTGCGTCATCCTGAACTTCTTTTTGTGGCAATGAGATTTTCAGTAGTGCCCAGCTGATATCTCCAATAAGCTTGACTCGGCATTTGAAGTCAAAGATTTTCGTGCGGGGATCTTTAATATATTTTTTTTTTTTTTTTGCAAAAAAACATTGTCTAATAAATCCAGTTCTTGTTGATTTCCAGCCGTACCCAGCTGATATCTCCGATATAATCGACTCGTGGTCAAAAATCGAAGATTCCCGCGTGGGAATCTTCGATAACGCGCTTCTTTGCGAGAAACATGGTAAAACGATCCTAGTTTTTGCAGAATTTAAGCCACGATCCAGCTGATATCTGCTTAAGTAATATGTGCAGTATTATATTCATGATAAGGAAGAAATTTTAATCGATAGCTTAACTCCTTAAGAAGACTCTCGTATCAAAAAATATGCACCTTATCAGACATTTGAAAAAAATATGTGTAAACGTAAACAAAGTCGCCTGCAGGTCCTATGCGAAGCGTATTGCAAAAAAACGAGAGATTTACACGGAGAGATACGTCTTTACAAAATTTTTTCTAGAATTTCTTAAACTGGAAATCATTGTCTGAAACTTGGCACAGCCCTTCTCAAAACCTGAAACCATAATGCTGTGCAAAAAAAAGTTTATTTATCTAAAATTCATAACACACTTTTGTTGACAAAAGTTGAGTCTAATTCTACTTTTTGTAGATTAATTTTTATTACTCAAACATTTTTTCAAGTTGTTTTCAGAATTCGGATCTTAAGTGTTTTCGCCTCATACGAATGGTGGAAAATCGATAAAAAATTACCCGCCCCTTAGTTTTTTTTTTGGTATTTTGATGTCAATAAGTTTTTTATATTATAATAAACAGTGTATAGTATTATTAAAGGTACTTTTTTCTGGATTTTGAGTAATAAAAGCTGAAAATCGGAAGTAGTACGTACAAGATTTTTTTATCAGGGTATCATCATGATTAATTAACCTTAAGTGAACTTTTATATGTCATTGCCAATTAGTAACACTATTCTGAAGTGATTTGTGATATATTTAGGTTATTTTAAAGTGATTATTTTAATTTAAAAATTTTGTTTATGGAACGTTCCGATCTTCAGTGTCATCGTTCTTAAGAATGTACACATTGTAGTGATAAGACATATTTTTTTAAAAATTTTTTATTTTATGAGTTTTACAAAAATTATACACATAAACATCAACTGGTCACATACTTATGATCTTCTCGGAAGGAGCATTGGTTGGATAATATTGTGCCCGTAAAAAAATTTTTTTATGTGACACAAGATTAAAAAATACATCAAATATTCGGAAAACAAATGTTTCTTACGTAGACGACTCATGGAACTTTTAAAGTCAAACTTTGCAGAAACTTGCTGCTAAACTAGTCTCTTGGTGACATCTAACATTCTCTCCTCCATAAATAATTACCTCTTGACAGAACGCGGGCTTGCTCTTGGACCGCCTTCAAAGGTAACACTGCACTACATTTTTGTTCCTCGGTTCACTGTGACAGTTTACGATTTTGTAGTATATTTGCTGCATTATTCTATGAAAAGAAAACAATTATGATACTTTTATGTAAACAAACAATTAAATAAAATCTATCGTTAAATATTCTAAGTACTCACTGGCTAAGGTTAAACACGTCGATACAATTATGTATCTTCGCTGTTTAAACTGCGATTGTCGTCATTTGCTTCAATAAACAAAAAAAGGTTTTCTCTCGCAATACGAAAAAAAATAACAGTTTTAAGCTAGCAGAAAAGAGTTATACATGAAGTAGTGGTAGACTTGTGAGAGAAAAGCTTCTTTTGTTTATCGCAGCACATGAAGACAATCGCAGTTTGAACAGCGAAGATACATAGTTGTATGGACGTGCTTAAACTAAGCCAGTGAGTACTTTCAATATTTAATTATAAATTTTATTTCATTGTGTTTACTTAAAAGGATAGTAATTGTTTTCTTTTCATAGAATAATGCAGCATGTGTACTACAAAATCGTGTGCTGTCACAGTGAATCGTGGGATGAAAATGTAGTGCAGTGCTACCTATGTAGGCGGCCCAAGAGTGAGCCCCCACGATATCAAGAGGTAGTGGCTTATGGAGGAGAAAAAGTAGGATGTCATCAACAGACAGACGGAGCAGCAAGTTACTGCAACATTTGCCTCAAAAACCTTCAAGAGACGTCTACCAAAAAAAAATTTGTTTTACCCATTTTTATATATTTTTAAAATTTTTGTCACATAAAAGAATTCTTTTTTACAGGCACTACATTATCAATCCAGTTGTAAATTAGGGACCATTTCAAGGATGTGGTATTAATGTACATTATGTTTGTTGCTATAGACAATTAAAATCCTCCAAATAAAGTAATATGTCATTACTACAATGTGCTTATTCTTAAGGACGGTCATCACATTTAGCGGGGAAAGTTCAGACAGGTAAAGAAAACGCAAACATTCAGTAACGCAGAAAATTGTTTGGCTCGTGTGGATATAGCTGGGTCATCCTAAAAAGACTGGCATATTTAAAGGTCCAGAATAGACATAAACTTTAAATGGGTTATATTAATATTGTTACAATAATTTTTTGGTTCTGTTCATGCCCAAAACAAGCTACAATTTTGTGAGCTCTGCTGGATCTGCACGAAAAAATCTTAATAATATAAAATTATCCAACAATAACCGAAAATAAAATGCGTTTTGCATCGTTACGGGGTAGCGTTACAGGCTCTTAGTCAAAAAAAAAAAAAAAAAAAAATGGGTCGTGGGACCCACGATAGAACTGAAACTTTTAGTATCAAATATTGAACTCATTTTATACAGAAAATTATATGAAAAGCCATCATATGTGTTATTGTTACAAGTTCAGATAGACCTACAATTTC
The DNA here is from genome assembly GCF_000648655.2 of Copidosoma floridanum. The sequence goes on from NW_019379973.1 coordinate 57,388, forward strand.
ATAAAGATAGACCGCAAATACGAATTTAAGGTTATATAATCATAACAAATGACACTTCAATTTGTGCGTCTCAATATTTTATTTCCCCTTTAGGATACCCGTAAGAAATCGGTGTTTTTGGCCTATTTTGCTTCTCCGTCGAGATATGACGATTTTTCTTATTTTATGAGGTTATATTGTTGTAAAAACACTTTAAATTAATTTGTGGACTTCTCTATTAATTTTCGAGGTATACTATAATTTTTCCGCAATTCATAACTCATACATCAGAAAAGTACAACTAAAATACGAATTTGAGGTAGTTTAATAACAAATAATACCTCATTACACACACACACACACAGCGGCTGGAGTTGGAGTAGTAGGGATGCCTGTTAGTATAGCATGTGGTGGCAAGGAGGACGTGGCAGAGAGAGAGAGAGAGAGAGAGCGGCTGGAGTGGTGGGGGGCTCAGGCATTTCGTGTCACTCGAAAAAATTCACAACATGCAACAAGAAGTTTCACTTCAAAAACGTTACCGTCTCTTATAAATGCTTCGAAAAATCGAGATTGTAACGCACTAAGTTCAAATTAAAACTAAACTTCGCTCATGTGCTTGTGTTATGTATAAAAAAAATATATTTTAACTAATCATCTTTCGAGTTGATAACCAAAAATTCCGAAAAGATATATTATATTATTTAGCTTAATGGGCTCTTGGATATTATTTTGAAAATATCGTATTTACAAATTCGTGCACCTGTAGCAATATTACATGATGATGAAAAAATAGAAAGAAATTACTACAACATCCTGCACCTTCGTAAAANCCGATTCGATAACCTTTGACGTTTGGCCGAAAGTTAAACCTATGGCCGTGTTTTTCGCTAAAAAAGACATTATCAAAGATCCCCATGCGGGAAATCGTGACGTTGATCCAAAAGTCAAGCTTTAAACAGTAATTAGCTGGATCGTGACTAAAATTATGCACAAACTAGGATCGTTTTACGATGTTTCTCGCTTTAAAAAAGACGATATGGAAGATCCCCACGTGGGAAACTTTGACTCTAGACCACGAGCTGAAAATGCTTTCCGTATTGATTTATAGATTGATTGTTTACTAGCGTATATTTTTACTGGCGATCGTTTACAGCTGGATCATCAACTTTTTTAACCAATTATTGTTTTTTACTTTGACGTTTATATTTTTCCAATGCGTCATAGGCCTGTAAAAACTTTCTTTTATATTTAGGCTTAACGTTTTTTAAATCATATATCTTGTTGCATTTTTTATAAATACGTATATTTTTTTTTGCTTTTATTACGAATGAACTGTCATTTTTTGTAAGAGGAAGTACTTTAGCTTTGATCAATGTTTTTGTTACACGGGTTATGATTGCGGGCCAAAATGCAAATATTCCGTTTGTAGCCCTAACATACAAACCTACGCTAATTTAAAAACGCCATTATTTAGTTCGTGACGTAACAGGCGGCAAATCTAATTCATTAGGCGAGTTAAAGGATTGCGACTGTTGAGACGGGCTGGCAGGCGTTGGTAACAATCTGTACGAACCACAAGCGTGTGATAGGTGAGATGGGCCGGCAGACCTTTGCGCTCGTCGAAGCGAGCCGAGGGAGGCCCGTGGTCCTTGAGACCAACTGCAGGAGGGTCGCAGTCGGCGAGACTGTCTGTCAGGAGCTGGTGACTTCCGAGACGAGCCGGAGGATGCGCGTGGTCTGCGAGACGGGCTGACAGGCGCTGGTGACCCCCGAGACGAGCCAGAGGATGCGCGCGGTGTGCGAGACAGACTGTCAGGCGCTGGTGATCCCCGCGATGAGTTGGAGGAGACACGCGGTCTGCGAGACTGTCTGTCAGGCGCTCGTGACCCCCAAGACGAGCTGGAGGATGCGCGCGGTCTACGAGACGGGCTGTCAGGTGTTGCTGACCCCTGAGATAAGCCAGAGGCGCGCGATTGGTGATTGCTCCGCCGCGTTGAATAGCACGACGGGCACAATTCTCCACATTCAGCACACCTTCACCTTGATTGTGCAACGCGCTTTACTGGAATATCTCCAAGTTTATCCAGATGCTCTTCTTTAGAAAGAGCTTCTTCGTCTTAACTTTTATTAGTATCGGATAGCATTAATGAATTGATATGTTTGAATCCCTGAGGACCTTCTGTCATACGTAGAGCTGGCATAATTTCTCCGTTTGCACCCAGTTTGACGTCATATCCTCTGTAACATGATGGTAAAAATATAAAAATGCAGTTAACTTCGCACGAAGGTGTATGCACGAATGCGATGAATATTTTCTATCAGAAAATGCATACTTACATAAAATTTTTAAAGCGTCGAGTTGCATTATCTATCCATCCATCAGAAGCATCTGTATAATATTTTTTGACGTGTTGAGTAACAATCTCTTTATCCTTTTTTGGCAAAAGTCAACAACCGTCTTACAGACTTTAGTTTTTGATTACTGGCAGAGCTCATACTTTTTATGGATTTTAATTCTTCAATGGGTATCATGTGCTCTCCATCGTTATGCAAAATATTAAAAATTCTTGCGGACGTAAGTTGGTTGGGGTTCATGCACGATATAAGGGGTATAGTTGGTGATGTAGCCCTGATATGTTATAAACAATGTTAAATAAATATTTTTCTAAGGTTACTTAAACGTTATAACCACGCAAAACTCCACGCTAATTCAAGAATATTTTTATTGCAATGGTCCAACGCCGTATCCGTAATGTCGTTAAAATGCTGTGTGACGACAGTCTTGAAACTATTTGATGCTAACGTCTCAGCACCTGTAATCTTTACTTATTGTCAGCCAGCCGCACGACTTGTCTCCCTCGTTCAGAATCAGAAGACCAAATATCCACCGATCATCCTCGCTTAATCAAATGACTTCGTAGCTTGATGAGTTTTCCAGCGTGCTCTCCTGAGCAAATCCCAAGCCAAGTCACATCGGAGTTAACCATTTTAGACTCAAGCAACAAAAAACGATGACGTTACTAATTTTTTTGAAAACATTTTCTCTTTACAGTTCATTGCTATAGAAACGAATCCAGTGCATTTTCGAGAATAAGAACATACTTGAATGTTTGTTTTTTTAGAAAATAATATTTATTTGTATTTTACTTACTCATAAATAAAGAGATAGCGCAAAGAATTGTGGTTGGCGCTTTCGGTTTGTATCTCCTCGCAAAAGTAGTGAGCGCTGCGAGTCATTTAGTTATTATTGATGTGCCAATTCACTGATTTGATTGAGAAAAACCTTATGTCCTTTCATGAACAGCACTTTCATTTTATACCTGCTCTCGAAGAAAAATAGCGTCAATGGTCAAATAGGCGTTCGCATTTTCCTTGATACAATTCTCGTGGGAAAACAGAGCGCCTCAGATCATTTAGCAAGCACTGTCATTTCGTACTAACTTGCGAGAAAACTATACCCCAAAAATCATTTACTACTTAGTGAAAATATTGTAAACCTGCTTAAAAGTAAAAAATCGTCCTCTATAATTGAAAAAACACGATATCTTTCTATAAACATTTTGCAAGTATGTTAAGCACCCTGGATCCATAGGTAGTAAGCAAATTTTATTTTAATCTGCTTATGAAGAAAAAAAAGACCACGGATAAGTTAATAAATACAGCTTTCGTTAGTCACATTTATACTATATATTTACTTGAAAAACTTTAATTAATATTTAGTGCTAAGAGCTTAAAACTTATAGCTACTCGCGTGCGATAGAGCACCCACGAGTATTAATAGCACACTACTATTTCTCAAAATGTTATATTAAAGTTTTCTCCAAACGAAAAAGTTTAGCGAATGGTCCCGGTTCAAAAAAAATTGACGTTTGGCCGAAAATTAAGCCTATGGTAAAAAATAGCTTCGCACTGCTAAAAGTCGGCCCACAATTAAGTTTTATGGCCGTGTTTCTCACTAAGAAAGACGTTATCGGAGATCCCCGCGCTAAAAACTTTGGCATTGATTCAAAAGTCAAGCTTTAAACAGTTATTAGCTGGGTCGTGACTGAAATTATGCACAAACTAGGATTGTTTAACCATGTTTCTCGCAAAGACAGACGTTATCAAAGATCCCTGCGCAGGAATCTTCGACTTTAAACCATGAGCTAATCATATCAGAGATATTAGCTAGGGACTGCTCAAAATAAAACTTGACACTTATTTCCCAACAAAAAGGTCAGCGAACGGTCCCGATTCGATAACCTTTGACGTTTGGCCGAAAGTTAAACCTATGGCCGTGTTTTTCGCTAAAAAAGACATTATCAAAGATCCCCATGCGGGAAATCGTGACGTTGATCCAAAAGTCAAGCTTTAAACAGTAATTAGCTGGATCGTGACTAAAATTATGCACAAACTAGGATCGTTTTACGATGTTTCTCGCTTTAAAAAAGACGATATGGAAGATCCCCACGTGGGAAACTTTGACTCTAGACCACGAGCTGAAAATGCTTTCCGTATTGATTTATAGATTGATTGTTTACTAGCGTATATTTTTACTGGCGATTGCTTACAGCTGGATCGATCAACAAGAAGATACTTTTACTAGCGACTATTTTGACACGCGAATACTTTTACGAGCAGATTGTTACACAGGTGAATGTCTTTACTGGCAGATAGTTTTCTGAGCAGATCGTTTTATCAGCGGATCGTTTTATGAGCAGATCGTTTTACTTGCGAATCAGTTGATTGGTTAATTGTTTTATCGATAAATCTTTCTCCTTAATTATCTTTTCTCTGTTGAAATAATTGATAGATACATTGTTTTATAAGTTTTTTTGTAGATTAAATTTTTTTCTAGAAGACGAAACGCAGCAGTGGCTTCAGTTTCGTAAATACACTCGATCTAACCTTCAGGAAATATTCCTGTACTTCTTATTTCAATTAAAGATCTTTTAATCTGTGGTTGTTTTATTAGGATAATGTTTTATCAGCAAACTAGAGTAGTAGCGACGAGAAATGCTCATTTATTAATTTTTCAAGTTAAAGAATTGAGTTGATTTTTGAATATTTCTGTTTATAAATATAACACGCTTAGCAGAGCCTGTTCTATTGTTCAATCAGTATTATTGCTAGTAGCGGTCTAAAAACAGAGGGCAAACAAAATACCAGAACAATAACCTTCAAATAAAACATACGAACTTTAGATCTGTATGCGTGAAGTTAGGATTAGTAGCTCGAGAACGCTGGTTAAACCTGCAGGGGAATAATTCAAAATTTAGGCAGATGTTATTTAATTTTAAAGCATGCCCTAGTGGTAAAATTTGCTGCACAACGTGTTGATTTGCAATTATGTGATCGGAGGAAGTGAATTTAAAGTTAAAATAAATAATAAAACTTTTTTCAGAAATAAAAATTATGTTTTAAAAATACGATAATTTGAATGACACTACGAGAAAGTGCATCAAGTTTTACTTTAGAGGTACCAGTTTTCACTACATAGGACCAGTAGATAAAAAATACGAGGGGAGTATATTCTTAATGGTCACTTTGTATATGTATATATGTACACGTAAGCAACCTTTTGATTGCATATCATATATACGTTATATAGCTGCATAAGCTAATATATGATGTTAATAACTGTATATATAGGTTCATATTTGCAAAATATAACTAAATATATCCTCTATTGCCATGTACATCTTTTAAATAACAAAATATATGGAAAAAATTAATATTGATTGATAGTTGAATGCATTACTAATAGCATTGAGGAAAATATGAAATTTGACTGCATATATTCGTATTTGAGTGCATGCACATGACTTGTTACAATATATGCAATCATAATGAATGCATTGAAGATTCGGTGTTATGTGCGTAGTTGTTTTGGTAGCATTTTTCCCTCGAAATTTTCATAAGCTTCTCGTTAACTTATTATTATTTTTACGTAAAGTAGTTTGTTCTAATAGTTTATAGGCTTTGAAAATAATGTCAAATTTTACACTGAACTTGAAAACAGTTGTTAGTTAATGATTTTAAAAATGTACGATTAATAGGACCATAAGCAGATAAAAGATAATAAGAACTATAGGCACATACGTATAATTTCTTTACTAATAAATAATGAACAGATCAGTTAATGTATTTTTGAGCTTATAAACAGAATGTATATATAAAATAATAACTGCATTTATCAAGTGCATAACTAACAGTGCTTAAATAATTATAAACTTTGAATGCTTACATATTGCTATTTGATTGCATGCAATCAACTGCTTATCATATTTGCAATCAGTTTCTCAGAAAAATGTAACATATTTGCAATAAATAACAAATCAGTAACTATATAGTTGAGCTTAGTAATAAAATATGTTGATAAAATGATAAAACATATGTATCCAATTATAATAAATACATTATTAAGTGCATTACTGACAGAATTAAAAATATTTTGAACATTGATTACTTATATTATGATATTTGATTGCATGCAATCAACTGTGTTTGATATATGCAATCACCAGCTCAGAAAAAGAGTTGTGACTTAAAAAAATGTTGTGACTTGTATGCAGTCAGTTAAGTGATACTTTTTTCATCAAGTTATGCCAAGGTTTTTACTTACTCATCATTTTCATAAAAAAAA
>NW_019379973.1:72528-92562 GCF_000648655.2 Copidosoma floridanum
AAAAAAAAAAAAAAAAAAAAAAAAAAAAAAAAAAAAAAAAAAAAAAAAAAAAAGGAAGAATTGAATAATAATTTGAACAGCGGATTAAATGGAAATGAAATTGCGAGAGTGGAAAAAATAATGGAACTCGTAGACATATCTAGCAGTAACGAAGAGGAAAAATTACATGTCAGAAAGCTTATAGAGCATAACCCCTTCGCGTTTGATCTATATGGAGAGCCGTTAAAAGCTACTAACGTAGTAAAGCATCGAATGAAGACTACAACTGATAAATTCGTGACAGCTAATCACTATAGGTACCCACCGGCACTAAGGAAGCAAATGAAGACAGAAATAGAAAAATTGCTTAAACAAGGCATAGTCAAACCATCAGAATTGTCGCACAATTCTAACATGTGGATTGTACCCAAGCATGCGGTACCAGATGGAGAGAAGCGCTGGCACACTCAATTCAAAATGTTTCTCTTAAACTATAAAGATTTATAATTCTTATAAAGTATTAATTTGAAAAACAGAAAATAGACTTTAAAAGAAATTTTCTGTTTTTTAATAAATTAAAACGAATTTAAACTTAAAATTTTGCAATTTAAAAAAGATTGCGATACTTTTTAACAGCTAAAAATGTCAGTAAATGCCCAAAATAAAATGGTAAAAATGGCAAAAGTTGATTTTTCGCATCTAGATAAAAAACTCAAGACTATTCCCGAAAAAATTTTAAATAAAAAGATGCCCAATTTCAAGACCAAAAAAATGCAACATGCAAAATGAAAATCGGTTAAGCCGTTTTTTCGCAATTTGCAAAAAATCGTCATTGTTTGCCATTTTTCTGAAATTCAATAACTCTTGTTCTAATAGACATTAAGAAATTAAATTTGCAGAGAAGGTAGGTATTATAGCTCTGAACATGCACACCAAATTTCAGGAAGATCGGACGTAAACTTTTGCCAAACCACTAAAAAAAGTAGAAAAACGTCCTTTCAAAAAATGGCCATAGAAAAGTTGTGGGCCATTTCACGTAAATATTGCAAAAAGGCCTTGGTTCTTTTAGACTTATTCTACATTATTCTAGAATGCCATTTCATGAAATGTTCAGTAAGTATCGAAAAAATCGTTTAAAAAAAACAGCATTTTTCAGCTGGCCAAGTAGTGGGGCGAGCCACCATGGCGCTCTAGCAGAGCTCCATAGCGGTCCAGCGGCATTTTTAATGTTAAAATCGCAAAAATAAATTTTTTGTATAGGTCATTTTATTTTTTAAATGTGGTACAATAAAATATTTTTATAAAATGAAAATGTGATAGCAAAATGATTTAGAGTACTGTTGGACAAAAGCAAAAAAAAACAATTATTTATTAATCGCACATCGCCAACTTGCAACATTTCAACATTTGCTTAGGTTGAATTTTGACTAAATACACCGTTAAGTAATTATCCATGATTATAATTGGTCACAATTTTAAACAAAATCCATGGTGAAATGAAACTGTAAGACCTCAAATTCTATACATGTATTATAATTGAAGTTTAATGAAATTAAAATCTTATTTGGTCTTGTTTACTGGTAAGCCTACGTATCTAAACTACAACTTATTGAAGAAATTTGCAATATTTTTTTCCTAAATTTTTAGATTATAAGTAACTGTTCTATGAACTGCCGAAAAAAGACATCCTTAAACAAATACATTGTAGTTTATGATTTTTAATACAATTTTACGACGGTATTGCTTTCAAATTAATATAATAATGCCTTTTTGACTGAGACTAGTTTATTGACAATTGTTAAATTAAATAAAATCTATAAAAAAAAGTAAGATATTATAAGACAGTTGACAGATTATTGATTTTTTAGTTTTAACCACCATCTCGCAACCTTCGTACAAATTGTGACTTAGCCAAAAACGCCATCTAGACACCTTTGATCCTTGAAAGATAATTTTAATTTTTTTAATACCTTAAAGTTTAATACTGTACCATTTGCGTTATGAATGAGGAATGATTTAAANTTGATTTAATATTATCGGGGATAACTTTAAAAATTCGCTAGTTTTCTTTGGCACTTAAGTTTGATTTATAGTTTTTGTAAATAAAAAATTTTTAAAAAGTCTTAATCTGCAAAATGTAAAAAAAAGCTCAGGCTTTTCTCTTGCAATGTACTTGGCATTAAAATTTATTGTTATTTAGACGCCTAAAAATAATAAATTTGTGCTAATTCTTAATATAAAACATAAAAACAATCTCAAAGTTGTTTAAGTAAAAAATTTGGTAGAAAATCTTCGATGTTTTAACTTAGGTTAATTAAAATAAAAATTATAAAAAAACTAACCTGTTATTAAAAAAACTGATAGACCAGTGAGATGACGGAAATCAAAGTAAGTTATCTTAGTCAAAACGCCATCTTATAACCCTTACTTAAAATATAACCAAACTATAAGCACCGTTTCGCATTTTTGAAAAATTCCAACAGGTCATCATGCACAATATAGTTGTGAATAAAATAAGGTATTAGTGTTGGAACTATCTTTAAAAAGTCAAATACGTTTGTTCAAATTAAACGATAACAAAATTTTAATGGTAATCTGTCTTGATTTCTCCAAAAAGAAAAAGATTGATTTGGTTTTTAAGTGTTAACTACTTGCGAATGTTATGAATTCATGTAGTCAGTTTTTCTGCTTTAGACTTCAGAATTTGACTTGAGCAAGAAAATAACGAATTTATAAATGGGACAATGAATGCAAAATTAGTGTCATGTCATGGCAATGTCTAATTAACTGTAAGCGAAGAGACGGTGCGTCATGCTCACAAAGCTTTACATAAAAGACATTAACATCAGAAAATATAATTTCCTAACAAACAAGCAAAATTAAATGATAAAATGACTACAATAAATTTTCTGAACATGTCATAATATTTTTTCGATAATATACATCAAAATATTTTTAAGAGATAAACATGTGATAGCAAAGAAAAGCAAAATACTGTTAGGACATTGCAAGAACAACAATTATTTATCTGTGTCACACCGTAAACATAGGACCTTTTCTGACATTAAAGTTTGACTGAGTACACCGTTTAATTATCATCTATAATTATAATTGCTCATTATTCCAAACGAAGTTTATGCTATAATAAGCTGTTACTTTTTTAACAGCGATTTTAAAAATTCTATGAATGTATTATTATCAAAGTTTAAGTAAATTTCAATGTTATTTGTACTTGTTAACTCGTATCCCTACGTAAATAAGCTACAACTGGTTGAAGGAATTACCAGTATTTGTTTAGAAACTTAGCGCATAATCGACTATTTTTTTAACTGCCAAAAAAGACATCCTTAAACAAATACATGGTATTTTAGTATTTTTTATATTATTTTCAGATTGTATTTCTTTCAAACCAAAATAATAATGCCCTTTTTAGTCAATTGGATTTATTAAATTTTAGGAAAGAAATCAAAATCTCAAAAAACAAGTCAAATATTGTAAGACAATTAAAAAAATATTGATTTGTTTAGTAGAGGCCGCCAACTCGCAACCTATAAGTATAAGTAACTAGCAGCCCCCCGTCTCGGCTTCGCCCGAGACTTACTAAATAAAACACCGTACACTACGCAACACACTTGACATGTAATGTGAAACATTTTCAGTTAGAAATTTTACACATATTCCTGATACATCTCAAAACAAAAATCTTCTTATTAAAAACATATTTTTTCGGAATCCATATAGTTTATTTGGTCAAATAATGAGGTGTAAAAATCCAAAGAGTATTTGTGCTGAAAAGTACCGTGCGTTCCTTATGCCATAAAATAATCAGTAACCATAAAAAGCCGTTGATTTACAGTTTCTCCCGTGTAATTCACAAAAACGGCTATTTTTTGCAGCTGTTAAGATTTTAAACCCCCAAAAAATTTATATTAAAAAAAATTTACTTCCTCATATCTCACAACTTTATTACCAGAGCAACAAAGTCCTGGACCTTAAACCCTACATTTTTATTGCCACAAAAACACAAATACATTTTCTACTCATCAAAAAATCTAAAGTAGAATTTTTAAAGATTTCAGAGATTGCTGTGAGGGTACAATGAAAAGCTGATCTCTCACGTAATGGACTCTTGAGTTGTCGATTTTGACGCTGCTGTTTCAATCTCGATAAATTTTCTGCGTCAGTTTCTTGACGCCTAAGTAAAATTGTATTTATTAGATACACTTAAAATTTTTCTTCCAATTCACCCTCTTGCGACTTTTGGCATGCTCAAAATTTTTGTGACCCCTTAAAGCTGTTTTCTGTCAAATTTGTTAAGTTCTAATATATTTGTTGGCAAGGTAGTTCGACGTCCAATGGCCCTAAAAAAGATCGGTGAGCTTCTTAAGTTAACTCTTTCTTGACTGAAGTTAACAACAATTTTGACTGCCTGGATACCTCAGGGTGATCTTCTCTGGCCTGCTGTTGAAGACCCAGACTGATTCGGAGAAAAATTACAAAGTCCGAAGCTTTGGGGCTAGTTGTAGTGCTCTTTCCCAACGTCTCCCGGTAAAACGTCGAAGACGTTGGTGTCTAAAGCACCTTTTTTATTTGCAGATTCAGTTTTTTTGGTGATCTTAGATGGGGAGATTGGTTAGTGATACTTGTCCAGTGGAGGCTGTCTCGTTGGCTCAAGTTTTTTTTCCTTCATAGCTGTTATAGGTTTGCCCAACGCAGACCTTGAAGAGGATCAGTGATTCCTGGTTGAATGCTTAGAGACGAAAGGGTAGTATATGGTCGTCGGTCACCGGGTTTTCCAGCCTTGCGAAGAACAACTCCGCAGGTGACGTTGTGCGTCTGCTAGTGAATGGCTGACTTGGTTTAATAGTGCCCGTCTTTAGTTAAGATAGTCTTTTAGTCGACGAATCGCTTCCAGAAATAGTAGTAAAAATGTATTTATTGGCAAGGTAGTTTACTCTTAGGTGGATCCTAAAAAGAACCGATGAAATTGATGGTTAAGTAGGGAACGTAAATACTTATAATGGCCCTGAAAAGCACCAGTGATGAAACTTCCAGGCTATTCTTTATTATTATTCCCGATGATGAAGAGCAGGCTACGGGTTGCTTGATTCTTACCCTGGGAGTCTCGATGTAAGGAGATTGTGATGAAGGGAGGTATGCCGCTGACCAAGGATTATCTCGTCTTGGGTCGTTCCTTGGATAACCAACCGCTCATCGTTAGACGGGAACATGTGGGTGAGCGCGTTGGGGACGCGACGACCAAGAAAGTAGCCGTTGTGGATACCCGTACCCCTTAGAGCTGTTTTCCCTTGCTTATATTTGTAGCCTCGAATTCTCTAACTGCATTAGGTGGAATGGTGGGACTGCCACATAACTCTGAAGAGTTGGTGCAGATTGTGCTCTAGCTACATATGTCTCCTGGTAATGTGGCAGAGACGGCATCGGTTGGAAGTAATTTTTTTTTTTTTATCACATTCGTCAAGATTCCGGGTGAATGGACACCTATGTCCCTTCCCCCTTAGAGAAGAGTGTCGTCCGTGACCGGGATACCTAGCTGCAAGACTGTCATCAGCATTCTCTATACAGCTGGTTGAACTGCCAAAGCTCGACTACATCACTATCGGACGCTCCAGCCTATTATAACCAAACTTATTTAATTATGTTGCAGGTAGCTTCGATTTTATGTCAACGCCACCTAGCGGATTTTACTGAACTAAAGCGAAAAGCTGGCGTATTTTTGGAAAACTTTGAGCTCATTTATTGCTATTTTTATTGAATTTTTTTAAATAAAAACTATACTAAAACCATCGAGGATGTATCATTGATCAGTGTAAAAAATTTCAGCAAAATCGGTTCAGTAGATGTCGCGGTTAGCGATTACAACGGTTTTAGCGAATTTGCTTTACATAATAGTAAGATACTTAGCCGAAAACGCTCTCTCGCAACATTTCATCATCGAGACATAATTTTGATGTGAAAAAAAATTTAAACTCTAATACTGTACTATTTACTTTAGAATAAGAAATAATTTAAACTAATATCTTAAAATATGTTGAAAATGATTGAAAATACTGTTGGGCCAGAGCAAAAAGTTCAATAATTAATTTATCGCACACCACCATCTTGCGACTTTTGCTGACATTGAAAATTAACTAAGTACACCGTTTGGTAAATATCCATAATTATAACAGCTCATAATTCTAAACAAAGTCTATGTAATGATAACTTAGCGGACATAAAAGTTTTGTTTATGTGTAATAAACAAAGTTTAACAAAATTCCCATGTTATTCAGTCTTTTTTCATTCCAGGCCTCCGTACTGAAACTACATCTAACTACAGTAATTTGCTGTCTTTGTCTTAAGTTGTAATGCATAGTTAACTGATTTCTTAATTGTTAAAAGAAACATCCGTAAACAAAAACATTGTGGGTTGTCATTTTTAACACAATCTTTAGACAGTACTGGTTTTTAATTAAAATAAAATCGCCTGTATGCTAACAATAATTTATTGAAATTCATCAAATACAACAAGAACTATGGAAAAAAAATAGACAGTGTAAGGCAATTGACAGATTAGTAATTTATTAGGTTTGACCCCCAACTTGCAACCTTCGTATGTATAGTCACTTAGCGAATAACGCCATCTCCCAACCTTCGATCCTTGAAAGACTCTTTTGAGTTAGAAAGAATTAATAAAGAAAGACTGTACGATTTGCTGATCAAATTGAAAATCATTTAAAATGATATATAAAAATGTGATAACAAAATTATTTGGAATACTGTAGGGCCAGAGTGAAGAGAACAATAATTTATAAAACGCTAACCGCCATCTTGCAACCTTTGGTTAATGTAATGATTGACTGGGTACGCAATCACACTAAAAAAACTATGGCAGCTAGAGGCTACCACTATTCAAGTGGAGTCATCTAACACTCACGCGGTAGTGCGCTAACTGTACTACGTATGGTTAGTTGCGTACACCATAGAGCAAGCACCCGATAATCCGACCATCCGTTGCAGGAAATCAGCCCCACAAGTAATCAGACATAGCAACTATAGAGTGTTGCTTGCAGCGGACTCCACGTGGGATGTAAAAATCTCTATATATTATATCTATATAACTGATGCAGGAGCTATATATACAGGAGCTCGGAGGTGCTCGGATGTCTTCGCTATATACTTTCGAGCGTACGATATGCTATACAGCGATACTATATATATGTATACCTAGTCGGTGCGACCGATCACTTGTGGGGCTGATTTTCCGCCACGGGTGGTCAGATTGTCGAGTGTTTCTACTGTGGTGGGAGTATACTACTATACATAATGATTCTGCACACCATCGTGGTCGCAACCTTCGACAATCAATCGGTGAGTGGCGCAGGTACTTACAAGCTGTGTTGCTTGCGAGTTACACTGAGGATATTTTTAGACGACATTTTTGTGAGAGTAATATCCCTTTATGTATGGTAGCATTGAGGAGCCATAGTTTTTTCAGTGCATATGTGATTAAAATTGCTCATAATTCTAAACAACGTCTATGTTAAAATAAAACTACGAGAACGAAAATAGTATACATATGTTATTATTAGAGTTTAATTTAATTCAAATGTTATTTAACCTTTTTTACTGGTAAGCTTTCGTATCCAAACTACAACTAAAAAGAAGTATTTGCTGTATTTGTCTCAAATATAAGTGCTTAATAAACTGTAATAATAACTGCAAAAAGACACATTGTAAATCGAATACGATGTATGTTATCATTTTAAATACAATTCTTAGACTTTATCGCTTTTTGATAAAAATAATAATGCCTTTTATACTAAGATAATTTAATAAAAAATTTTTTAATAAAACAGAAACTATAAAATAAAAATTAATATTGTAAGTCAATGGACAGATTACTGATCTATTAGTTTCAACCGCAAATATGCAACCTTTGCAAAAATAGTCACTCAGCGTATAACGCCATCTTAAAACCTTTGATACTTGAGAAGCTTCTTTAATTTGGAAACAATTGATACTGGAAAATTATACAATTTGTTTTACAAATTGAAAATAATTCTAAATGATATATAAAAATGTGATAACAAAATGATTATTCTAAGTCAATGGACAGATTACTGATCTATTTGTTTCAACCGCAAATATGCAACCTTCGCAAAAATAGTCACTCAGCGTATAACGCCATCTTAAAACTTTTGATACTTGAGAGACTTCTTCAATTTAGAAACAATTGATAATGGAAGACTGTACAATTTGTTTCACAAATTTAAAATAATTCTAAATGATGTATAAAATGTGATAACAAAATTATTTAGAATACTGTACAGCCAGAGCAAACAGGTCAATAATTTAGTGATCGTACACCGCCATCTTGCGACCTTTGCTTACATTGAAGTTTGTCTAAGCACAACGTTTAGTAGTATCTATAATTATGATTGGTCATAATTCTAATCAAAATCTATGTTAAAATAAAACTACGGGAATTAAAATTGTATACATGTGTTATTATTATAGTTGAATAAAATTTGAATGCTATATAGCTATTTTTACATGTAATTCTCCGTATTTAAGCTACAACTAATAATTGAAACTTGCCGTATTTATCTACAGCTTAAGCAATTAATTTACAAATCTACTAAGTGCTAAAAGAGACATCCTACAACGAAGACCTTATATGTTATCATTTTGAATATAATTTTCAAACTGTATTGCTTTATAATTTAAATGAAAATGCTTTCGTTATTGAGATGAGTTCATTCAAATTTATTAAATACACCAAAAACTTCAAAAAAACTGTTGAATAATGTTTATCATTTGACAAAAAAAAGATGTGTTTAGTTTTAACCGCCAAGTCGCAATTTTCGTTGAAATAGTGACTAAGCCAAAAATGACATCTCACAACCTTTGATTCTTGAAAGGTACTAATAGATCAGAATGAACTTAATAGTAGAATACTACATAATTTTCTTTCAAATTTATCAAATGTACCAAAAACTTCAAAAAAACAGTTGAATAATGCTCGTCATTTGACAAATAAAAGATGTGTTTAGTTTTAACCGCCAATTCGCAATTTTCGTTAAAATAGTGACTAAGCCAAAAATGACATCTCTTAACCTTTGATTCTTGAGAGGTACTAATAGATCAGGATGAACTTAATAGTGGAATACTACACGATTTTCTTTATAAATGAAAAATTATTTAAACTGATACATAAAAATGTTATTTATATATTAAAATATCAAAATGACTTAATATACGGCTGGTCCAAAGCATAAAACACAATAAGTTATTAATAGCACACCACCATCTCACGAACTTTGCTTACATTAAAGATTGACCAAGTATAACGTTCATGGAAACGAATGGAGACAAATTTATAGGAAATAGTTAAATTAAACAAAATCTACAGAATATAAAGTAAAGTTGTAAGCCAATTTGCAGATTCTTCATGTGTTTAGTTTAACCTTAAGGAGGTTCGGGAATAATAATAAAATACAGAGATCACAATAATATTTCATTTTTCACATAGTCAAGAATACGTGGAACATACATTAATTTTTTCAATATTTGTTATAGGTCACTTTAAAAAGAATTATTCAAATGAAAATCATGTGATAAACATGGGCCCTTATGAGAGGTAACCTCAATTTTGACATTGACAAGGACAAAAATGTTTAAAAAATGCAAAGATATTGAAAAAAAACCTACCAACAAATTAATTATTGTTTAATGATTCAGTGAGAGAAATTTTGAGGCATGTTATATTGCATTTTAAACAATGCCAACGTCAAACGTAAGTAAAATATTGAGTTTGTCGGGTGCAAGAAGGGGTGTGCGGTAAAGGGGGCCAAGTCGCGTGGGCAGGGGGGACTCTCCCTTCCACTCCCCTGTGAATGATACTCCCGAACCTTCTTAAACTTTCATCTTTCGTAAGAATAGTCATGTAGCGAAAAACTCTAATTTGCCACCTTTACTCCTTAAGAGACACTTTTGATTTAGAGAAAAAATCTATCGTGAAAGACTATACGAATTGCTTAACAAATTAAAAATAAGTCGAACTGATATATATAAATGTGATAAAAAAATGATTTAGAATACGGTAGAGCCAGAGCAAACAGGACAACAATTTATTAATCGCATACTGCCATCTTGCGACCTTTGCTGACAATGAAGATTGACTAAGTACACTGTTTAGTAATATTTATGATTGTAATTGGTCATTATTTCTATCAAAATCTATGTGAAAAAAAGCTGTTACTTTTTAATCTGAGAGACTTCAAGTTGTACAAATGTGTTAAAATCGAAGATTAAGTAAATTAAAACGTTATTCGAACTTGTTAACTCGAAAGCCTACGAAATNAACTCGCAACCTTCGAATAAATAATACTTGGCCAAAAGCGTCTTCTCAAAACGTTTCATCATCAAGAAATAATTTTAATTTAGAAAAAAATTTAAAGTTTTATTCCGTACGGTTTTACTTAAAAATAAAAATGATTAAAACTAATATCTCAAAATGTGTTGAAAATGATTGAAAATACTGTTGGGCCAGAGCAAAAAGTTCAATAATTAATTTATCGTACACCACCATCTTGCGACTTTTGCTGACACTAAAAATTAACTAAGTACACGCTTAGTAACTATATCTATGATTATAGTTGGTCATTATTGTAAACAAAGACTATGTTATAAGAAAACAGCAACAATTAAAGTCTTGTATTTGTGTATTCAACAAAGTTTAACAAAATTCAAATGTTATTTAGTCTTGTTTGCTTGTATAATTTCGCATTTTAACTACAACAAATAATAAGAATCTACTCGCATTGTCTTAAGTTGAAGTGCATAACTAAGTGTTCTCTTAACTGTAAAAAGTAACATCCTTAAAACAAATTGTTGTGGTTTATCATTTTTAACCCAGATTTTAGAGAGTACTGGTTTTTAATTCAAATAAAATCGCCTTTATACATGAATTGATTTATTAAGATTCATTAAATACGGAAAGAACTTAAAAAAAATAGATAATGCAAAGCAATTGACAGATTGTTGATTTATTTAGTATTAACTCCCTACTCGCAACCTTCGTATGTATAGTCACTTATCAAATAACACCATCTCACAACCTTGGATTCTTGAGAGACTCCTTTTGATTTAAAAAAAATTGATAATTGAAGACTATACGATTTTCATAACAAAATATAATAATTTAAAATGTTATACATAAAAATGTGATAACAAAATCATTGAGAATGATGTAGCGCCAGAGTTAAGGGAACAATAATTTACAACCGCAAACCGCAATCTTGCAAAATTTACTTACATTAAAGTTTGATGATGCCCACCATTTAGTATTATCAATAATTATTATTAAGCTTAGCTCTTAACAAAGTCAATGTTAAAATAAGCTGTAATTTTAACAGTTTCAAAAACTGCGAGTCTTTGAATCGTATAAATGATGTATAGGTGTAAGTGTACGTATCTTCGTGCTCTGCCCTATTACCGTGGATTTTGAAAAACTGATATTACTTGCTCAAAATAAGAAATGTTTCATATAAATTAATTTTTCAATTTTAATAATCTAAAATGACGTTAATGTAGATGCAATTTAAACAGAAATATTTATGTATATTTTGAGTAAATAATTATTTTCCACGGTATTTGGTACAACGCGCTCATTAACTGATTGTGTACGTATTTCCGCGGTGAGCGTACGTAAACATAACCCTATACATCCGCGGTAATACGTACACGGTAATAGGTACACAACCATGGTAATACCAGCATACCGTTTTTATTCGTTTTAAAAATATTCTACTGCAGTTTTTGCTTCATAAAATTTCTTTTAATATTCCGTAAGAGATTATGTAAGATGTAAAAAAAAATATTCCAAAAAATTTTAGTATACCATTTTTTTTGGTGCATTTAAGTTGAAATTTTTAGTACGTGCCACGGAGATAGGTGGTACACTTACTCTATTCGAAGTTTAAGTAACTTTAAATGTTTTTTGTACTTGATAACTTATATGCCTACGTATTAAGGTACAACTGGACAAAAGAATAACTAGTATATTACTTTAGACTCTGCAGATAATTGACTGTTTTTTTAACTGCCAAAAAAGACATCCTTAAACAAACACAAGGTATTTTATAATTTTTAATATATTATTAAAGACTGAATTTCTTTTATATTAAAATAATAATGCCTTTTTTAATAAAATTGACTTATTAAAATTTGTGAAAGAAGACAAAATTTAAAAAAATTAGTTGAATATTATAAGACAATTCTAAGATTATCAACTTAATTAGTTTAAGCCGCCACTTCGCAACCATCGTATAAATAATACTTAGCCGAAAACGCTCTTTCGCAACCTTTCATCATAGAGACATAATTTTAATTTAAGAAAAAATTAAAACTTTGATACTGTACTATTTACTTGAGAAACAAGGAATGATTCAAACTTAAACTAATTTCTCAAAATGTGTTGAAAATGATTGAAAATACTGTTGGGCCAGAGCAAAAAGTTCAATAATTAATTTATCGCACACCACCATCTTGCGACTTTTGCTGACATTGAAAATTAACTAAGTACACCGTTTAGTAAATATCCATAATTGTAACAGCTCATAATTCTAAACAAAGTCTATGTAATGATAACTTAGTGGCCATAAAAGTTTTGTTTATGTGTAATACACAAAGTTTAAAAAAATTCCCATGTAATTCAGTCTTTTTTATTCTAGGCCTCCGTATTGAAACTCCATCTAATTATAGTAATTTTCTGTCTTTGTCTTAAGTTGTAGTGCATGGTTAACTGTTTTCTTAACTGTTAAAAGAAATATCCGTAAACAGAAACATTGTTGTTTGTCATTTCTAACACAATTTTTAGACGGTACTGGTTTTTAATTAAAATACAATGGCCTTTATGCCAAGTATTATTTATTAAAGTTTATTGAATACAACAAGAACTATGGAAAAAAAAGATAGTTTAAGGCAATTGACAGATTATTAGTTTATTAGGTTTGACCTCTAACTTGCAACCTTCGAATGTATAGTCACTTAGCAAATAACGCCATCTCGCAACCTTCGATCCTCGAGACTCTTCTGAGTTAGAAAGAATTATTAAAGAAAGACTGTACGATTTTCTGATCAAATTGAAAATCATTTAAAATGATATATGAAATTGTGAAAACTAAATTAGTTGGAATACTGTATGGCCAGAGTGAAGAGAACAATAATTTTTAAAATTCTGACTAACATCTTGCGACCTTTGCTTTTATTGAAGTTTAACTTACTACACCGTTAAGTTATTTTTACTAACTATAATTGGTCATAAATCTATACAAAGTCTATGTTAAACGGAGCAGGTACTTCTTTAAACTGCAAGACTGTAAATGCTATAAATGGCATATACTCAAAATTTAACAAAATTTAAATGTCATTTAATGTTGTTTACTAGTTTGCCTTCGTATTAAACATTAGCTAATAATAAGAATTTGATGTCTTTATCGTAAGTTGAAGTGAATAATTAACTGTTCTCTTATCTGTCAAAAAAAGTCCTCTAAACAATGTTTGAACTTTTTAACTCGTATTTCTACGTAACTAAGCTACAACTGGTTAAAGAAATTACAAGTATTTTTCTTTCAACTAAGTTCATAATTGACTGTTTTTCTAACTGCCAAAAAAGACATCCTTAAACAAACACAAGGTATTTTATAATTTTTAATATATTTTTAAAGACTGAATTTCTTTATATTAAAATAATAATGCCTGTGAAAGAAGACAAAATTTAAAAAAATTAGTTGAATATTATAAGACAATTCTAAGATTATCAACTTAATTAGTTTAAGCCGCCACTTCGCAACCATCGTATAAATAATACTTAGCCGAAAACGCTCTTTCGCAACCTTTCATCATAGAGACATAATTTTAATTTAAGAAAAAATTAAAACTTTGATACTGTACTATTTACTTGAGAAACAAGGAATGATTCAAACTTATATCTTAAAATGTGTTGAAAATGATTGGTAATACTGTTAGGCCAGAGCAGAAAGGTCAATAATCAATTTATCACACACCACCATCTTGCGACTTTTGCTGACATTGAAAATTAACTAAGTACACCGTTTAGTAAATATCTATAATTTTAACTGGTCATAATTCTAAACAAATTCTATGGTATAGTAAACTTGGGGAAATGAAAGTTTTGTCTATGTGCGTTCAACAAAGTTTAATAAAATTCAAATGTTATTTAGTCTTGTTTGCTTTTAGGCCTCCGTATTCAATCTACACCTAATAATACGTATTTATTGTCTGTGTCTTGAGTTAAAGTTTATAATTAACAGTTTGTATAACTGTTAGAAAAATTAACCTCAAACAAAAACATTGTTGTGTAACATTATAATTACAATTTTAAAGCCTTATTGCCTTTTAATAAATAGTATAATGCTTTTATTGCTGAGATAAATTTATAAAAATTTGTAAAACCTAACAAACACACTAAAATATAACTTAATATACTAAACAATTGGGAATCTACTAAGCTGTTTACATTTTGTGACAAACTTACAACTCTCGTATCAAAAGTCACTTAGCAAAAAACTCTCTCTCGCCACCTCTGATGCTTGAGAGATGCTTTTGTTTTAGAAAAAAAATCTATAGTGGAAGTCTATACAATTTGCTTTTCAAAGAAAAAATATATTTTAAACTGATATACAAAAATGTAATAGCTGAATGATTTTAAATCCGTTTGAGTCAGGGCAAACGGGGCAATGATTTATCAACCACACACAATCATCTTGGGCCTTTTGCTTACATTGAAGTTTGACTAGGGATACCGTTTAGTTATTTTCAATAATCATAATTAGTAAAAAATCTATACATAGCTTATGTTAAAATAAGCTGGTACTTTTTAAACTGCGAGACGTTAAATTCTATGAACGTGTTGTATTTAAAGTTCAACAAAATTTAAATGTCATGCATTTTTTTTTACTTGATAGCTTGGTATTTCACTACAACTAATTATAGGAATTTGCAGTCATTGTGTTTAGTTAAAGTGCAGAATTGAATGTTTTTTAAACTGTAAAATAAGACATCCTTAATTAAAAACAATGTGGTTTGTCATTTTTAATGCAATTTTTAGACAGAACTGGTCTTCAATTAAAATAAAATCGCTTTTACACTGAAATTTGATTATTTTGATTCATTGAATACAACGAAAACTATTAAAGAAAAAAAGATAATATAAGGCAATTGATACATTATTAATTAATTTAGTTTTAACTCCTTACTTGCCACCTTCGCATGTATAGCTGCCTAGCAAACAACGCCATGTCGCAACCTTCGATCCTTAAGAGACCCATTTGATTCGAAAAAATTTCAAAAGGAAGACTATACAATTTGTATAAGAAATTAAAAATCGTTTAAAATGATATATAAAAATGTGATAACAAAATTATTAAGGAAACTGTAGGGCCAGAGTGAAGAAAACAAACTTTATAACCGCAAACCGCCATCTTGCGACCTTCACTTACATTAAAGTTGGTGTTAATCCACCCTTCGGAATTATCTATAATTGTAACTTGGCTTTATTTCTAACAAAGTCTATGTTGCAATAAGCTGTTATTTTTTGAACTGCGAGACTTTAAATTGTATAAATGTTTTATAATCGAAGTTAAAGTAAATTTATATCTTATTTAAACTTGATAACTCGGAAGCATTAGTTTTTATACTACAACTTATTAAAATAATAATCAGTATTCGTCTTAAATTGAAGCACATATATAACTGCTTTTTTAACTGCCAAAAGTGACATTCTTGATTAAATACATTGTATTTAAACATTTTTAATACAATTTTTTTAAGGAATTACTTCCTTATTAGAATAATAATGCCTTTATTATTAAATTTTATTTATTAAAATTTGCTAAAGGAATTAAAATCTTTAAAAAAAAGTTAGATATTGTGAGACAATAAAGAGTGTAGAGATTTGTTAAGTTTAAACCGCCAACTTGCAACCTTCGTATAAAAAGTACTTGGGCAAAAACGTCTTTCTGCAACCATTTATTATTGAGAGACAATTATAATCCCAAAAAAAAAGAACAGTTTAAAACGGTAAGATTTACTTTATGAACCATAAATGATTAAAACTAATACCTTAAATTGTAATAAAAATTATTTCAAATATTGTTTGGCTAGTGCAAGTAGCCTAATTAATTTAGTTGTATTTATTAACATTAGTATAAAATACATACAGGCAGCAAGTAGGTTAATAATTAATAAATCGCACACTGCCATCTCACGACTTTTGCTGACATTGAAAATTAACTAAGTTCACCATTTAATGATTATTCATCATTATAACTGGTCATAATCCTAAACATAATCTATTGTATAGTAAACTAGGGGAAATATAAGTTTTTCACATGTGTGATAAGCAAAGATTAATAAAATTCAAATGTTATTTAGTCTAGCTTGCTTCTAGTCCTCCGTATTCAACCTACATCTAATAATAGGTATTTGTCGTCTTGGTCTCGAGCTGGAGTGCATAATTAACTAAATTTTTATCTGTTAAAAAAATTATCCTCAAACAAAAACAATGTCAATTATCATTATAAATACAATTTTAAAGCCTTATTGCCTTTTAATAAATAGTATAATGCCTTTGTTGCTCAGATAAATTAAAAAAATTTGTTAAATTAAACAAACACTATAAAATATAATTTAATATAGTAAGATAATTGGGAAACTACTGAACTTTTCACATTTTATGGCAAACTCACAACTTTCGTAACAATAGTTGTTTAGCAAAAAACTCTCTCTTGCCACCTCTGATGCTTGAGAGATGCTTTCGTTTTAGAAAAAAAATCTATAGTGAAAGTCTATACACTTTGTTTTTCAAAGAAAAAATATCGTAAACTGATACAAAAAAATGTAATAGCAAAATAATTTGAAATCCGTTGAGTCAGAGCAAACGGGACAACGATATTTCAACCACACACCGCCATCTTGCGCCTTCTGCTTACATTGAACTTTGACTAGGTACACCGTTTAGTTATTTTCAATGATTATAATTAGTAAAAAATTTATACAAAGTTTATCTTGAAATAGGCTGGTACTTTTTAAACTGCGAGACTTCAAATTCTAAAAACGTGTTATATTTGAAGTTTAACAAAATTTAAATGTCAATCATTATTGTTTACTTGATAGCTTCGTAATAAACTACAACTAAAGATAGGAATTCGCTGTCTTTGACTTGAGTTGAAGTGCAGAATCGACTGTTTTTTCAACTGTTAAATGAAACATCCTTAAACAAAAACATTGTGGTTTGTCATTTTCAACACAATTTATAGAAAGTATTGGTGTTTGATTAAAATAAAATTGCCTTTACACTGAGATTTATTTATTTAAATTTATTGAATACAACAGTAACTATTAAAAAAAAAAAAGATCATATAAGGCAATTGACATATTATTGAATTATTCAGTTTTGACCTCCAACTTGCAACCTTTGATCCTAGAGAGATTCCTATGATTTAGGAAAAATTTATACTGAAAGACTTAACGATTTGCATAACAAATAAAAAACGATTTAAACTGGTAAATATAAATGTAGAAGCAAAATGATTTTGAATACTCTTGAGCGGAAGCAAGAAGGACAGAAGTTTATAAATTGCTGACCACCATCTTACAACTTTTGCTTACATTAAAGATTGCGTAAGTACACCATTAAAAAATTATATATTTTTCAAATCGGTCATTATTTTAAACAAAGTATATGTTAATATAAAACCACGGATATGAAAATTGTATACATGTGATATTTTCATAGTTTAATAAAATTCAAATGTTTTATAGCCTTATTTACTTGTTAGCCTTCGTCTTTTAAGCGCATAAAGAACTGTTCTTACTAACTGCTACAAGAGACGTCCGAAGACAAAGACATTGTATGTTATCATTTTTAAAATAATTTTTAGACTATTTGTCTTTGTAATTTAAATGAAAATGATTCCGCTACTGAGATAGAGTCATGGACATTTCGCCCAAACGACAAATCGCCCACCAATGAGGAGACGGTATTAAAAAAATTGCCCACCAATCAGCGTGAGGGTAGTTTAACAGTTTACGCTCACTCGAGGGGTTACGGGAACTGTAGCATACTCAAATGGTAACGACAAATGATGATACCGTTGGGTGTACGGTAGGTAAGATATCTTTTATTGATCATGTAGGTAAAATATGATATGCCGAATGTTCTGTAGATGTCACGGCTAGTATTAGATAATGTTGACATCACTACTACGAGTGAAATGGCTGTGTAACTTAAGTTAAAGCCAATAAAAATCATTTAATTCAAAAATTGAAATCACTACTTGATAATAAGAAATCCATTTTTCGTAAATTAATGTAAGTATTTCCTTTAATCTTAAACAATTTGGCCGTTTGATTTTCTAGAAGAATAAATACGTAATTGACTTTACACACAAATATACTTACACAATAAAACTAAGCAATTAAAATACGACTAATATCTTACTTTCGCATACATATTGTAACAACTTTTAAATGTCTTTAACGATATTAAACCTGCTGTTAGGTACGATTTTTAGATTTTGAAAATTAGTTATTTTTATATTCTTATATATAGTAACTAACGCGTTATCCAATTTATACATTCATTTACCTTACATATAATTAATAAAAATACAATTCTACTGTAGACATTACTTAATCTTATGTATCATTTATAGAGATATTCTCATTCCGAGTATTTTTATTGCGTCATCTCGTATCACTATCATCCGAAATACTACGATTATCTTACAACATAAGACATACACAATAGATAAATGTTAGAAAATTTTATTACTTGATCTCTTAAAAAAGTTTTTTTATTTTAAGTATTTGTAGATGCTAACAAAAATTATTTACCCCTATTATGGTAGTCTAGCTTAACATTTTTCTGCTTTTAAAGCTTAGTTTTCTCTCATTTTGACAGCCACAAATTCAAAAAAAAAATGTACCAACGATTTATAATTGAAAGTATCAATACTGATTTACATTCCACATAATAATTAAGATTTTTATTCACAATGTCTTGTATTCTTGGGCTTGGCAGTTTTTTTTATAGATTTGCTTCGTACTGCCACACGTTAAAAATAATTCAGCCCAAACTATCGGTACACATACTCTGCTTTTTCGTTTTTTTTTCTAGCTCGTTTTCCTTCGATAATATTCGTTACATCTGCGAACTTTCTTTTCCTGCAAACAATCACTTTTTTGGCGAACCCTTCCTTCATTGGCTCTGTTTGCACCTTCATGTCACCAGCAACAGCCAGTTGATTGTCACAGCTGTTTGAACAATGAACGGGCTCCTAGCAACAAAACAATCAATATTAACACGGCATGTGTTAATGCGGCGTCTTACGAGCAAGTCATTTGAAAATACTGATTTCTGTTAATAACAAAAATTTTCTGAATATTATTTTAAAAAACAAATTCAATACGGGTCAAATTATAATTAATCTACTGAAAGATGAGAAACATGTTTTGGGCCGTCTTACGGATATATTAATAAAAACGGAATTTGCCATGCTTTCCGTACATATATATATCTGCATTGTAATAAAGTTACACTCAATTTTTAGCATTTTCTTAAAATTTTCAATTTTTTGTATTTCAGTGTTGTGATATTACGGTTGTTATAGTTATTCAAGTGTCAATTGGCATAAATGA
Organism: Copidosoma floridanum; assembly: GCF_000648655.2. Next base: position 92,236 of record NW_019379973.1, read on the forward strand.
ACGATGATGATTTGAAATACCAATGATTGTCGACTATACTAAATTGATTGAGACCCACTGGGTGGCAAAACTACCTTAAGGGTAGTTTAACTTGTAGGTACATTAGTAAGTAGCTGATTCTATATGCTCTTAATTGGTGTAAGACCAAGGATGTAATTAATGCATGGGGAACGGTAACAGTTGCATTATATTCTTTTACTATCTATAATCGTCTATGCTTACATATAATTTAATCCATATTTTTTGCAGATTAGTCACTAAAAATTGAACAATCTATGATTAAAAATTATAAAAAATGAATTTTTTTCTAAATTTAATAATTACTTA
>NW_019379974.1:0-31021 GCF_000648655.2 Copidosoma floridanum
TTATGTGTGATTCAATTAATTCTCTTGTTTTATTTTACACCATTTTAATTTTTGTTTCTGTGAATTTAATTAACAGTCAAAGCTGTCATGCCACTCATGCTTTTATTCATGCTACTCCATGCCCCACCCTGAACAACCTACACAGCATACTAGATGAGTGAGTTTAACTATTGATTTCTTCGAGCGTTACACAACCGAAATAATATTTTGCAAAGCCTGGTGATACTTATAGCATTTGTGAATATCCAAAAAAATACTAGACCCAAGTTTGGCCCACAAGGGATTTTTTATTGGAAGGCTACCCGCCTACTGGGAACATCTTTTGTGAAGAAAAAAATTCTATGAAAGTCGAGATATCCGATTACGTAAAACACTAATTTTTAAAGATATTTGTAAAAATAAGAGAGTAGTGTATAATAACGAGATAATAGAAAACAAAATAAATTGCTCAGTAGTTTTGCAAAAATAGTTTCAAAGAGTTATTGAAAACGGAGAGAAAAGAAATAGCAAAAATAAAGCGGAGACTTTCAAAGAACGGAAAACTGTTTCCATATAGAAATGTAAAGAGATCTATTGTTTTCAATAATGAAAGTTTTGTAGGTACTATTGAGATAATTCAATTAGATTGATTGGTTCAAAAGAAGGATGCTATTAAAAATTTAATTGCGGGGTTATAGATTAAACGAGACATGCTTTAGTTGCTGATCTAAATAAGCATCCCGCAACCTGTAATATATCCATAACAATTCTAGAACAAGAGCAATGGTCTAAAGTTATTGATGAAAAATCGAATTCCATGCATAAAAATCAGATATGAAACGTAGTTAATAGACCAACGGTAAATAGTAATGGTGATAAATCAAATATCCATGACTCCAGATATGTTTAAAAAGGAAGATAAGTTAAAGAGGAATCACTAAACTCAAAGTAAAAATAGAGATAAGAAGTTCCAAGTATAAAAATCAGAATGACCTACAAGAAAGATACGTCCCAACATACAGTTGAGCTCTTATGAGTTCGTTGAACTCAATCATTAAACAGCATGATCTGGAGTCATTCGAAGTTGACTGCATTTTTTAACAGTGCCATCCAAAAAAAAGATTTACATAAGAATTCTTAAAAGTCTGCGTAAAATAAGCCCAAAAAGGTAAAACAAGCGCTTTTAAGAAGCTAGTTTAAATCTAGTACCTACTAGAGAACCTTGTATCTATGTATAGAAAAGAGAAGATAGATTTATGATTTTCATCTTAAATGTAGTTAACATAATAATTTCTCAGCAACTGCATAACAAAATTAGATCAACATAAATATTATTATTATAATCATGTAGCCCTATCGTTTTTCTAAAAAATTAGTTAAAAAAAATATTGTCTTATAACTGTAGAATAGGCTCAAAATAAAAAGTTTTTCAACATGTCGAAAATGTTAACTAAATACTGTTTGTAAATAACTGATAAGATATTCATCGACCATTTGCATTTTTTTTTTAAATTTGTGCTTAAAATTTGTGTATTATTGTATGACTTAAAACACATATCATTCAAAAGAAGTATACGCTTATAGTTTTTGATTTTATTACTATTCAAAGCTACGTAAAAATAAGTTGAATTGAAATAATAAAATTTTAAAAATATTAAAATTTGATATACAAGTATACAAACATTTGAAAAATTTTTCTAATCAATGTGTATTTTGTTGTTTTGATAATATGTATCACAACGATTAAAAACTATGAATGTACAACAGGAACATGATTAAAAACCACATAAAAATCTTAAAATAGAAATAAAAGAAATATTTAATAGCAAATTATTACGAACAATCATAATCAGTAACTTAGATATACCAATAGATAAAATAAAAATTAATTTCTTACGTTAGTATAATTTTAAAAAATACTGCGGGTGAATACAACCGTTATGTACAATATGCTTGGCACATCATACTGACTCACCCTGGTAACAGTAAGGCTATTTTCGCAAGAGAACACCGACAAGAGAGGGACAAGGTGGTACAAGGCCCAGCGAGTCCTTAATCGAGGCAGTCAAGCGTTATCAAGGGAGTCGAGCATTATAAAATCAACACACTGGCTGAAGATTACGGGAGTACATAACGAGCTTTGAAAGGGAACACACGAGCAACTTTGCCTTATAGATGTGGTATCTTCAATAAAGGTCTTTAAGGTACTAAATGTTGGTCATTCTCGTGACGCACCTCCTTACTAATCTCTTTCCCACGTAACAGTTTCGATGCTAAGTGTGGGGTACGGTTCGAGTCGGAATTTTGTTTTATTTTAATTTGATTCGTTTCGAAAATTTTGCCGGGAAGCACACTTAGTGCAGTTTTGCAAGAATACGATGATTAAAAATCGAGAGGTTGAGGATCCAATTAAAGATATGATAGTTCTGGTCATATTCTACGAGCAGCGATAACGACAGCTCAGAAGCCAACAGGACTAAGATATCAATTGCACATTATCTCAGTATTAAGTGGACAAACGGAGGTAGTTAAACAATTTACGTATGACTTGCACCCAACATTCAGGTGCGAAATTTCGAGTTTTAACCCGAGAACTCTTTGTAAAGCGATCATAGAAGCACTAAAAATCGTGAGTGGCCTTAGTTTTTGGCACGCAATACCAGCTAGTGCACTGCCCGCATACAATTAAGCAATAACCGAGTGGGGGCCACTAGTAGGGCACAAGAAGCAGCAGCAGCAAATGAAAAACGGTGTATATACTGCGATGGCCGATCTGGGCATTCAGTCGAGGAAAGCCAAAAACTGCTAGCATAATAAACGACAGAAAGGCTTCGAAAGATTGGAAAAGAGAGACTGCTGCTCTCGCTGCATGAGAGACTGCTGCTCACGCAAGCAAGATAAGGAGGAAGAGAAAAGACAGCAAAATGAGAGGCATAACTTACCCTTAAATAATACCCATACCAACAGACGCCTATTATTATGGGGCAGCAATGATGATTTTCATAACAACAACTACAATTATTATTGTAGGGGCTGTAAAAATGGCTCAAGAAAGCCTTATAACAGGAATAATAATTAAAATAATAATTAAAATAATTATAACCCCAGAGGTAATTATTATTACGGCAACGGTGACAATGGTAACTTGTATAATAATAACGGTAGGAGTACATTCAACCGCTATGGAATCAGGTATCAAAATCAATCTAGCAGAGATGGCTATAATAGGGATTTAGTAAGAAATGGGCCGCAACAGGATAGGGGACCACAGCAGCAGAAAACGGCGTATACTTCCCACACAGCAGAAAAGAGCTTTAAGCTAGCAAGATAATTGACGTGGTTCTCAAACGTCGAATGTGAGTTACAGAAAAAGACAGAGAGAAAAGTGTCCGGCGAGGAAGAATGTGCAAGAGAAAGGCCGCAAAAGGCGAAGCATAAAATACTAAAGATGGAAACGCACAATAACAGCCCAAGTACTCACACAGTGCAGGAAAGAATAGAGATTGACGAAACCAAGCTTGCAGTGTGTGATAAAAAAATAGAGCAACTTTCCAAAAAAAACTATAAAACTCGCGAGAAGAGGGCATATGCCACCCTCGGTTCAGTTACGAGGACTACAGTCAAAGTATAGAAAGGTGACTTTTCATGCGAATACAAATGCAGAGATTTAGATTTTAAAGAAAAATTTTCTTAGCAGAAACTTGCTTATAGACAGTAGATATTGAGTAGCTTTTATCGGTGTGACTCACGGAGTACGCAAAACATTGGGCACACTACAGGCTCAGTTACACGGATTGGAGTACACATTACATATCCTCCTCTATAACTTCCATATGTAAGTGGAAAGAGTCATAGGGTGGGATGTTTTTAAGTTATACCGGGGGTAGATAAGCGCCACTGAGAATATGATTAGATTAGGTGACGAAGAGATGCCGCTATTAAAGCTGGAGTGTTTTAAATTACCTACAAGATCGAAACAAATTTTTTATGCACGAATAAAGTAAATCAAGATAAAAGCGAAAGTTAGCTAGATACCCCTCCAAAACATGGAGAATGAATGATTATTTAGAATTCTTATAATCAGAAACAATAACGGGAAAATAGTCGCAGAATATATTAATGCAAGTGACGAGATAAAATACGTACCTCTTCCAGAAGTAGAGCTGCTAGATTGACAATAAATTTATCAGAAAAATTCCAAGAAGGGTAAAAGGGACAATGTTAAAAGCTTAGGGGAAGCAGTAATAAGACTATTTGATGAGGAAATAAATGTTGACAAAGAAAGAACAGAAGACTGTACAAAAGACAAAGAGAAGATAGAGAAATAAAAACAAGAGGACAAGATAATACAACTTGTAGACACTGCCGGTTGCAATTATGAAGAAAAAAAAAATGTGAGAAGACTAACCGAATCAAACACTTACGTATTTGTAGGCATGTGACTCTAATGCTTGTTGGTAAATTAGAATTCAATACGTCCAATAGGTATACAAGCAAACGTCGATACACTTTAATCATTGTATCAATAGGCGCATATGCATAGATGGCTTCATACAAGCACTCTCTATTACCATCCATACATGCCCTTTCTAAATATATAAGATATAGAAAATACTTGATAATACAAATCCACATAATTTCTTTTTCAAGAAATTTTTCTTTGGAGGAATAAGTAAGAACGAGAAAAATTTCTATATCTTATATATTGAGAAAGGGCATGTATGGATGGTAATAGAGAGTGCTTGTATGAAGAGTACCGCCATCTATGCACATGCGCCTATTGATACAATTATTAAAGTGTACCGACATTCGCTTGTATCCCTATTGGACGTATTGAATTCTAATTTACCAACAAGCATTAGAGTCACATGCCTACAATATTGAGCTTAGGTGAAAGACAGCTTAAGAATTGAGAGCGAGAACTTATCTAAACTTACGGTGCGAGTGAATGCACAGCTCCTCGGTAGCTCAAGTGGTAGAGCAACTGTCTAGTAAACAGGAGCTTGTGTGTTCGATCCGCACCCAAGGAGGATTTTTTCTCGTATTGAATTCTAACTTACGTATTTGGCTTTGACGAAGAACCTCTCAAGGCAACGCACCTGTTAAAGCATCGAATTAGAACGATATTGGATAAACTGATCTTGGCAAAAAGATACAAATATCCATCAGGCATGAAGAACTAAATAAATATCGAATTAAAGAAAATTTTTAAACAAGGGATAATTGAACAAAATACAAGAATTAATAGTTTTAAGACGAACTACTACAATCGACATAAACAAATATCTAACGGAACAAGTAACCATTACAACGTTTGGGAATTATACTAAAGAAACGCAGAATATAAAAAAAATTGAAGAAATGCTGGGAAAATAACAAAAGATGGGTGAACAATATGTGCAGACTTGATAATGAATAAGCACTAGGGGTCAAACGTGATAAAAGAGTTTAAACAAGTAGCCAAAGAACTCGAGATAAAGTTTAGAAAAGCAACTGATATATATTAAGCGATTATTCATCAATATATTATTATAGTATATCTATTATCGATCATAATACATGTTAATCATGACAATAATAATAATAGTAACTATGAGAATGATAATAACAGTAATGAGTGGACGAGAACGATCACCGTGAGTCGCTTGCCCGGATGGAGAGGGGACGCAGTCCGTATAACAAACACAAGAAAAAATTTTTTTTCCTCTTTTTAATATGGATCGTAAGACAATTTGTATGGAATTTTTTTTTTTCAATAAATAAGCAAATGATAAATAGGAGTTTGCTAAATTATAACATAGAAACTCTACGTAAAATAACATAATGTATAATTCCAAATGTATTATTTTGTATGTGAAACAACACTAAATGTTAAGTTGTCTTAAGCAGACGCCCAGTTCACCTAAATTCTGCGTTTAATTGTAGTACAAGGAAAAGCGCATACATGATCAATATTGTTTTACACTCAACACGCAATGAGAGCAGACTGAATTATTAAAAGAGCAAAAATAATTTTTAAATACAATACAACACAACACACACTCGCACAATTTCTGACAAATCTACAGGCTCAACTCAGTATTAATTTAAAGGTCAGCGTCGTCGAGGGCAACGATGTTGCGGCCTCAAACGTGTTACGTACAGTATGCTGGGCACATCATACTCATTTACTCTGGTAACAGCGAGGCTATTTTAACGAGAGGGCACCAACGAAAGAGGGACAAGGTCATTTAAGGACCAGCGAGTCTCTAATCGAGGCAGTCAAGCGTTACCAACGTAGTCGAGCGCTATCAAGCTACTCGAGCGTTATCAATCAAAGACACCGAGCGATAATTACAGTTGTACACGACGAGCCTTGAAAGAGAACACACGCGTGATTTTTCTCTATTTATGTGGTATCTTAAATAAAGGTCTTTAAGGTAGTAAGTGTTAGTTGTAGTCATTCTTGCATACCACCTCCTTACCAATCTTTTTCTCTCGTAACACAACCCAATAATAGTATCAAAATCGAAAATCACTAAAAATTATGACATGTGTAGTTCATTAAAAAATGCCTAAAAAATATTTTAAATCACATGCATGAATGAGTTATAATTAATTGTGGACCTAAGAGTACATCTCTTAATATTTTTATTTAATTGATTGGGTAAGACCACAAACACTTTAAAAATCATAAGTATACCAAGAGTATTCTGATTTATCTTTTTTTTCAAGCTTTATATTTACTTTTAATGACCACACTAAATTTAAACTATTAACGTACATTAATATCGATTCAGAGAGCATATAGCAATAGAAAAATTTAATACATCATCTCATTTGGTTACATAAAAATGCAACTGAATGAAAGAAATCTTAAGTATGTGGCATGATCTATCTTTAAAGTAAAATTTGTAGCAATGTGCAATGAAGGTCACAAACTAATAGGACTCAAGCATTGTAATTATCTGATATTATTTTGTACATTTATGCCTACAATACTGTTGTATCACTAATATATAAAATAAACTTACTAAAATTGTTGTAATTGCTTACCTTGAAAACTACGTACGTATAGACTCTGAGGGTAAAAGTCAAGCTACTTACAGCCAGCTCTTCATTATCGAATATAATAATAGTTATTATTATTATCATAATAATAATAATAATAATAATAATAATGATAATAATAATAATAACAATAACAATTAATATTATGACGATAGTAACAATAATAATAATAACAATAACAATAACAATAACAATAATAATAATAATAATAATAATAAGGAATGAATGTAAGTATCACCACTGGCCCTTGTTAGGGTCATCATAAGTATTTATGTTTCCTAATTAACCATCTATCTCGCCAGTTCTTTTCAGGTCCTTCGTTTAACTACCTTGCCAACAAATACATTTTACTACCATTTCTGACAATGATCCGTCGACTAAAAAACCGTATAAAGCTGGCTACTGTTAAACCAGGTCAGTCATTCACTGGCAGACGTCACTAGCAGAGTTGGTTGTCGCAAGGCTGGGAACCCCATCTACCGACGACCCCACATTACCGTTTCGACTCTAAGCATTCAACCAGAATTCGCAAATCATCTCCAAGGTCTGCATTAGACAAACCAAACAGAAAAGCTATAAAGCAAAAATAAACAGGAGCAAACGGGACAATCTCCAACAGGCAAGCACCACGAACCATTCCCCCTATCTTACATCACCACTGTGACTTAGCTCTTTTAAAAAAGAAGGTGCTTTAGACACCAACGTCTCCCGAGTAACACCTGGAGACGTTGGCAACAAGCTTTACAAGTAGCTCCAACGCTTTAGACTTTGTAGTTCTTCTCTCTATAAGTCTGGTACTACAACAGTAGGCTGAAAAAGATCACCCTAAGATATTCAGTCAGTGAAGGTTGCCAAAAAATTCAGCCAAGAAAGAGTTTAGCTCAGTGGTCGTTTTTAAGGCCATTGAACATTGAACTATCTTGACAACAAATACATTACAACTGAACGAAGTTGATAAAATACAGCTTTTAGGGCTTGCAAAAGTTTTGACCATGCCTACAGTCGTGAGAGAGCAAATTGAATGAAAAACTTCAAATTATTTTAATGTTTACAACCTTCGGTGTCAGGAACTGACGCAAAACATGTATCGAGGTAGAAATAGCTGCGTCAAAATTGACTAATATAAGATCTGAGAAATAAAAAAGCTGATCTATTATATGAGAGATTAGCTTTTTATTATATCCCTAAAGACAATAATCACTTAAATTTTCTAGATTTTCTAATATGTAGGATAGTATGATGTATTCTTATTTATTGTGACGATAAAAAAATGTAGAGGTTAAGCTCTAGGACTTTTTTACTCTAGTAATTTGCAATGGTATTGGCAAATCAACTGCGTCGGTTCTGAACATAAATACTTTTAATAGTTTTTGGTTCTGAAAAGTGTCAAGAATAGATGTAAAATTTTTAACTAAAAATGTTTTACATTACGTGTCAACATACTAAGGTGTTCCATTCAGTAAGTCTCGAGCAAAGCTGAGATGAGGGGCCGCTAGTGTAATCATATTTTTGCTTGAGCAAGTCCAAAGATAGATGGTGGTTAAATATTGACACATATTGCTCAAATAAAATCTTACTATTTTAGAGAATGTTATTTGAAAGAAAAAATTAAGGTTATTGGATTATTAGGGATGTCTCATTAAAGGATTAGCTGGAAGAGATTTTTACTGAGCCCTTCTTTTTTGAAGTGCATGAGAGGCCAACACAAAAATTTTATTTGGATTAAGTAACAAGGTTACACAATAGTCAACAAAATTAAACCATTAAAGAGCACAATAGGAATGATTGTAGTTAACATTGATCAGAAATGTGTATATGTACACAAACTTATTTGTGTCTTCTGTATGTTTTAGGATGACAGCAAGAAATTGACGTGTAAACAGAGATGTAGATTCTTATGATTCTTAAGCCTATCTCTTTATTTATTTATATCAATAAACATGCGAGGATGGCTTAATCTCCTTACTTGCTACACTTGCCAACCCCCCTGTGTGCAATCCTAGGTTAGTTCTCATTATAACTGCAATAATGCCTTTTTTAGGTCTTATGAAATCTGTTTCAAAGTTTTCACAAACCTCTTTTATACCCTTTTAATACAGTTATTGGTTCTTTTTTATGTAATGATCTTTATAAAGACCTGATAATGCTGTAATGCACCCATAAAATGTTCTCACTTAAGAATATTTTACAATAATTATGATTAAACTATAATTTGAATAAATAAATGAATAACAATTTAAATAACAACAGTTGAGTCAGTGCATAATCACTCGATCAACTAAGTGCAAATTTTATTGAGAGACATTAAAGTTATGTTAAGATGGAATATTTTTTTTTATAATAAACATGAACTTTCACATTTTTTTTATTTCATACCTATTTTCTACAACACCTTATACTAAACACCTAATTACGTTTGTAATTAACGTCCAACGGACATTCAGTAAATAATGCTAAATTTTCTTGAACAGAATTTTGTCATTCACGTCTGACCGATTTTTTGCTAATAATTTTGAATATTTTGATGTTATTAAAAACCACCTATTTTTTTTTTTTTCTTCAAAGAAAATTTATTTTTACTTTTGTTGTTAAATACTTCTAAACTTTTAAAACTTTTTATTGAAATTCTAAATATTCAATTGCCATCCATCCATAACTAACCATTCTAAATAGAAAAAGGTCATCAATAAGAATATCGCTAAAACGATTACAAAATTGTCTGTGGACAGCAAACTTTATCATTTTATTAATTTGTATTGATATTTTTATAAGAAACAATTCCTCCTCTATCTTATACTGATTAATTTATTTACTTTTTTCTTAATGTCTTTTCCACATGACTTTGTGGTTAACACCCAAAAGCATTAGTAGTTCCATAAAAATCAAAGTAATAAGAGGTTGGTGGGTGGGCTTGTTCTTGTATACAACAGCAGCAGTAACGGTAACAATGACGAAATGGATTAGTTCGCATAAAGGACTATTACGTTGACTTAAAGCAACCCCGGAAACATTTAGATAAGTGCAAAGACGTAGGGGATTGCGTGGTTTAGAAGCTACTCTCCCTCTACATCTGCTAATTGTCAAGGTCTATTCGGTTAACTCCGAAAAACCCTAAAAATATTTGGATAAAAATAGGAGCGTTGGCAGATTGCATAAGTGGGTTGCTGAAGTTGTACATAGCAGCAGAAAAATAAGTTAACAGTGTACATATATACATCGCTGTACTATATGGTTCTATAAACAAAAGTAAGCCTCAGCTTTCTCTGCTCTCTAATTAGTCCCTCGCAGCTCCTCCTCAGCTCCCCCTCAAATTTAATAGATTTTTGCTCATTTTCCCGTAATTTTTAATGCAACAGTAATTTAAGCTCCCTGTATACCTTCCAATCTACCTACTTCTACAAATTTTACATTAAAGTAATCTTCTCCTGATCCATCTCCACGGCCTTCAAAGATTAAATTTTATATTTATTGAAAACTTAACAGAATATTTAAATATGTACTTTTTAACATACTAAAGCAATTATGCTCTAAAAGCAAGACATTTATGTATATAAATCTACTTTTACTATGTCAAAAATTAAGCTGGTTCTTTTGAACATGATTTTTATTATTTTGTTTGGTAGAGGAGACGTACAAGTTTTTTTGTACTTTAATAACTTCGTTATAGTTCTAGCTTATTTATTACAACAAATCTTTATTTGTCCAACAATACTCATGCTAGCATCAGCTCCTTTGCAATATTTATGTTGTGGAATTAACTAAAATATTAAGCGTAAAAGAATTTACAATATTTAATTGTATTTTACGTGGAACAAGTGTATTAATTTCCAATTCGAAAATTATTTCTATAACACAACAAAATTATCTAGTAAAATAAGATTTATTTGTTTTAGCGTAGTAATTATTAAAAAGTAACGTCAGTAATCTGACACAACTTTTTTAACGATTTATCAACTGCCTAATGTTAAAATGCTTTATGATTAATGCATCTAAGAATTTGTTAAATATTTACAGAGAAGTATATTGTTATAAGTATTTTTGCTGCAATTAATGTCAGTCTCATGAAAAAGAATTTTTTTTAATCATCTCGAAGGAGTTCGTTATTCGTCAATTATCATTCAAAATTAAAACAAATTTTTATCGATATCTCGTGTCCTCTAAGGATAATAGTTATTGCTCTTGCAATAATAATTAACATATTAATATTAATAACAATAATAATAATAATAATGATAATAATAATAACAATAATAATAATGAAAATGATAATAATAGTATAAATAGTAATGATAACAATAGCAATAATAATAATTATAATACCCCGGACTGAGGTAGTCAGCCTATGGGGAACGTGCTCTCTGGGTGGTGGATGGAGGCAAGCTTTCCGCGGGTGTATGGCTCCGAGGCGCTGCTGCGACGGTTAGAGCTTGTACCCGCGGGTGGTTGGAACGAAATAAAATAGTTCCCGTGGACCAAAACACCGAGGAGACAACCTCATAAAATAATAAATGAAACCAAATATGGATGACGCTAATGAAAACAACATACCCCAGGTGGTAATCTCTCAGAGGAAATCTGCCGCCAGTTCCGACCTGGTGAAAGCCCGAGTGACTGGTGTTGGCGTCACGGATTCTGGGGAAGGCCACCATGCCCTTCAGTACGAAAGTGCTATGCTTTCTAACATCCGAAAGCAAATGACAATTGGAGGTTGGTTAAACGATTGGACCAACGAACCACAGGATATAGACCAGAATAGTCAGAATGAACATCAGCTGGCACTGGCTGAATCAACGGTAGTCGCTCACCTACAGAAAACCTTAAGTGACACAGAAAAGGAGGAGGAAAAAGCGCTAGGTAGGATGATAGGCGTCCTATAAAGTATTAAAAAAGCAATTGACAGGCAACCAAACGTCGGCAGCACAGTCAAGGAAGCCAGAGTTCTCCTGGAAGAAATCTGTTGGCTCTTAAAGGATCTTAAAGGCCACCACCAGAAGACTGTGGGGGAAATGTTAGTGTTGAGGACATCTCTGTCAGCTCGTATGATTAGACAGCTTTTGAAAAAGAGAGGTAGAGACAATTGTGCTACCGAAGATCAGAGCGCATCGAAAAAAAGTAAGAACGATGACGACGACAAACTGTGGGGGGAAGTCGTGAACAAAAGAAAGTTGGCACTTGCGAACTGCAAGGAGCAAGTTGCTGCTCAAAAGAAGCCGGTAGGTAGCATACTGACTCCAAACAAAAGTAATCCAAGAAAGGAAATAAAGAAGCGAAGAAAGGCAAAGGAAAGAAACGAGGCCATCCTCTTAAAACCAGCAGAAGAAAAGTCATACGCGGAAGTACTGGGAGCATTCCGTAACGCGGTGGACCCGAGAGACTGCGGCGCAGAAGTAACCAGAATACGCAGCACAAGGGCTAGTTGTATACCTTCTGGTGGAGCTCGCCAAAATCACCAAAGACAAGGAGAAGTTGACGTAGACCATCTCACTGGCTATCGGTACCGCAGGAAAGGTACAATCAAAGAAATCTAGAGTTACCTTGGAGGTACTGGACTTACAGGCAGTCGCCGATAAAGAGGAAGTTATAGTAGCCATTCAAGAGGCTGCAAAAATTGTAGAAGACCCAGGCGAAATTGAAGTGGCTATGCTACTGCCAAATCGATAGCAGGAAATAATGGTGCTGGCTGAAATAGACAAGGCTGGCGCTTTGTCCCTTTTGAGGAAATGGACGATAGCAGTGGGATGGATATGGTGCTGACTAAGGCACAGGATCATCGTCCAGCAATGCTACAAGTGCCTGGGATAGGAGCATATAAAATACGACTGGAGAGGCCCAGACTGATCAGGCCTTAGCTGAAGATGCTGGAAAGACAAACACAGAGCTAGGGACTGCAAGGCCGATCCACGATGTGTTCTATGTAGTGAATTTGCGCATGGTGAAGAAAGCACCATTCATGTGCCTGGGTCTGGAGCGTGCAGGGCCTTTAGACAGGTCCTGGACAGAAGAAAAAGAAACCCGACATAATGCCCAGAGTTCTCCAAGGAAACATGAACGAGGCAATTAACGCAGATGCCCTTCTGCAACAAATATTATGTGAAAGAAGGGTAGACGTAGTGCTCATGAGCGAGTAGTACAGAAACTAAAAGCCGCTTAAGTGGCTCAGCAACGCAACAAATATGTTGGCCATTTCCGTTCCTAGACAAGACAAAATCCGCCAAGATGCAAGTGGATCAAAAAGACATTTTGTCTGGTTAAAAACTGGAGGCATTACGTATGTCAGCTGCTACTTTTTATCAAATACTAGTATTGAGGAATACAAGAGTAGAATAAATTACCTTGAAGATACGATCAGGGATGGCATGAAAGGCGACCTTATAGTCGCTGGAGACTTCAATGCAAGAGCAGAAGAATGGGAAGTACCTACAACAAGTTCTAAGGGCCGGGCAGTCCTAGATATGGCGGTAAGGCTAGGACTGGTCGTTGTAGACGCAGGAAGGACCACGACTTTCCGAGGGCCAGGATTTGTCGAATCAATACCAGACATTACACTGGCTTCAGAGAGCCTTGTGCTGAGAGCGAAGAAATGTCAGGTAATTCAGGACGAAAATGGCAGCAATCACCAATATATCGTCTTCGAAATCACCGATACTATAAATAGAAGAGGCATAGCACCCAAAACAGAATGGAATGTTAAGAAGCTGGACACAGAACGACTAGCAGAAAAAGTTGAGAATGGCATCGCTGCTATTTAAAGCTATGAACGAAACCTGAACACAGTAGAAGGAGTACAGAAGCTTACTGAGGCAACCATGCAACTCCTAAGAACCGCATGTGAGGCTTCCATGCCCAGAAAAAAAAGATGGAACGGCAAACGCTCAACTTACTGGTGAAACAAGGAAATTGCAAAATTGAGGTGCCAATGTCTTAAACACAGACGCCTCTATCAAAGGGCCAGAAACAGACCAGAGGCCGGACAAAGGTACTCCGAATACCAGCTTACAAGAAAGACGATGCGAACTGCTATTAAGATTAACAAAAAGCAGTGCTGACAGACTCTGTGCCAGGAAGTAAATAACGATCCCTGGAGCAGAGCATACCAGATAGTGATGGGAAAACTGGGAAGACTGGCACCAACTGCAAACAAAGTCGCGGATACCATGAGGCATATCGTATTTACGCTATTCCCGACGCACCCAGAACTCAAGGATCAAGCAGACCTGGAGCTCATAGAAGATGTACCTTTATTTACTAGAAAGTAACTAAAGCTAGCAGCTTAATTGCTTAAAAACGAAAAAGCTCTTGGACCAGATAGTATACTGGCAGAAGTCATTCAGACAGTGGTGGCAAAACATCCACAGCTGCTGTTAAACCTATGCAATGCATGCTTGCGGAAGGGGTTGTTCCCAGCGCCCTGGAAGAACGTATGGCTGGTACTGATCGATAAAGGCAAGGGGGAGACTAACTCTTCGTCATCCTTCAGGCCGTTATGCATGCTGGACACGCCTGCAAAGTTGTACGAAAATCTGCTTAAGGCCCGTCTTCTACAGGCCATACGAAACGTGGGAGACTTTTCCGACAGGCAGTACGGATTTAGGAAAAGAAGGTCTACCATAGCAGCAGTAGAAGACGTAGTAAAAGCAGTTCAAAGCACTCAAGACATATGCCATGGTGCGAGACCTCTCGTTCTTCTGGTGATCTTGGACGTAAAGAACGCTTTTAACTCAGCAAGATAGAAGGATATGCTTCACGCTTTAAATACGCATTCAGAACACTAGACTATCTCTTGAGAGTATTGAGAAATTATCTCAAGGACCGCTTCTTGAAGTATATGACAACAGAAGCCGAAACAAAGAAGAAAATAACTGTAATAAAAAGTAACGACGAAAAATGCCGTAAAATATCTAGGGGTGACGCTGGATAGAAAGCTCATGTTTTAGAGCCACCTTAGGCAAGCAGCAGACAAGGCGGTGGCAAGAAAAGCAGCATTAAGCTGAATCATGCCGAACGTTAGAGGTCCAAAGCCTGTAAAACGCAGGCTTCTTATGTTTACGGCCCAGTCTATTATTTTGTATGGGGCTGAGATATAGGGAGATGAGAACAACGTCGAAAAGAAAAGAGTAAAAATCGGCCAAGTTCGAAGAATAGGAGCCTCGAAGATAGCCTGCGCCTATCGCACAGTCTCAGAGTCTGCGATAATGGTGATAGCGGGCGTAATCTCCATCGACCTCCTTGCGAGGGAAATACGATTCAAACACCTTACGGAGCAGGACCTGGGGAGAATGGAGGCCAAGAAAAACGCCTGGAAAATCACCTGGAAACGCTGGAAACATAGATGGCAAGAGGAATCTAGACGTAGATGGACAGCACGCCTGATAAAAGAAGTCAAGGAATAGACAGAGCAGAAAATGCTACTCAACGAAGAAAGATGGACTGTATCAGCCCAATACATACATACAGTTGTATATATTTATACAGTTCTCCGAGTCAAAAAAAGAACGGTTTTCTGAACGACTGAGTGGAGGTAGTGCGAGCGTGGATCCGGTGCCATCGGGGAGGGGGTGTGGGGTGGTGTTTTTGCTGTGGCGCTTGGGGGGTTCAGGGGGGGTGGTGGTGGGGCTGCTGGGGCATGGCCGCGGGGCAGTTGGTGTGCGGGATGGGGGCCTGTGTGGGTGCTAAAGCGCGTGCAGACTTCCTTAAACTGCCCTACTCTATCACCTTCCTACTGATGAGTGGCTGCGGCCCGTCGGCCCATGCTTTCGGGTGCTTCGCTTCTGCTGCCCTACCCTTTTTTTTTTTTTTTTTTTTTTCCTCCTCCAGGGCTTGGTTGCCGGGGTGTGGTATGGGGGCTTGCGTGGATGCTTGAATGCGGGCAGGCTCCTGAAGGCCGCGTCGCTAAATCACCTTCCTAGCGATGAGCGACTGTACCTCGGTGGCCTAGGTTTCCGCCCAACGGGCTCTGTGGTGGGTGCGCTCCTTGCGTCTTTGTTGGGGGTGGCCGAGTTTGGGCTCGCGCTGGGGAGCATCTGCTTATTATTTTGCTCCTTCCCTTCAAGTAAACAGAAGAGAACAGCTGGGATGCATGACGGAAACTGGAAAATACCCTAGAGGACGCAAAAGTCACGAGACGCGTTGGTAAGGAAGCCCGAACCAGGGGCTAAGCCTCCGTGGCCCTGGCTTGAAGTGTAAATGCGAGAGCAGATTCGAAACAGGGTGTTCCAGAAGAAAGGTCTTGCCAGTTTAGTGGGTATGGGTATAACGAATTCCACACAGGGGAGGGTTCGTACACCGTTTTATCGTGCATAAAGGCATTCTGGACGACCTCGGAAGAAAAAAATAATAATATTAATAATAATAATAGTATGTCTAATATCCTTATGAAGAGATTATTAAAAAAAATCATCGTTATAATTATCATCACAGACATTATTATCATTATTATCATGAAAGTTATAATCATTCTCTTTAGCATTTTTTCCATCATCGTCACCATTACTATCTTTATTATTGTCAACATTATTATTGCTATTATTATTATTATTACTATTTTTATTATTATCATTACTATTGCTATTACCCCTTAAACATATAATTAAGTAAAATTATAAGATGCTTGGAATAAAAAATACTATTATCTAATGTTTCGAAAATGTAGACCAAATAAAATTTGCAAATATATAATGGAATGTTTATTCACAAATTTCATTCTTCTTTAAAATTTTTGCTTGAAGTTATATGTGTATGTTTGTGTTACAGAAAATCTGTATTATTCAAGAGCGCTCCTATTTACTATTCTTATTTTATTTGAAATAATAAACAATATTCGAAACAACGTAAAAGTACTGAAATTCGAATTATAAAGTTAAAAAAATTAAATATAATATACAAATACACTAACAATAAGACAGATTTTTCTGATTGATTTGTTTTTAATTATTCAATTATTTCGGTAGTATAGATCATACCTGCTCTATTTTCTTAACTTTACTATGCACAAAGATTCTCAGTGCTTAGCAGTTTGTGATAGTCAAAATAGATTAAAAAATTATTATTGTTGTAAAGATAAAATATTGCAACCATCTTTAAGTTAAAAAAACGTTTTTTACAGCCGTTATTTCAAGTTAAAAAATTTAAACAATCAATTTTGTTATAACAGATATTGATTTGATTCCTTTAACATTTAATACGCAGGTATTGTAAGAAAAAAATATTTCCTAGTTCGAAGTAATAATGTCAAGATTATCGTATTTTTAGTTATTCTTTCGTTATTTAAAGTAACAATTCTGTTCAAAATTTGTAGTAATATTATAGCCATTCGAAAAAGTTTCAACTTTGAACTTGGAAACAGTTGAAGATCACATGAAGATTTTTAAATGAAAGCAATATTTATTAGCAAAATGTAATAAAAATTTTTTTTTTAATTATAAGAAATATATTAATTAACAAACTAAGAAGCACATTCTTCCCGTAAAACAAGAGTTGTAAAAAAGGTTGAACGAAAACAATTGGCAAGTAAACAAAGCGCAATAATAGTATCAAAATCTGAAACGACTTACAATTTTTATATTAGTAGTTTATTGAAAAATCAGCCAATTAATATTCCAAAGCACTCATACTTATCAAAATTTTTAGGCCCAATGTTATAACTATTAATGTTTCCTTCGGGATACTAGCATTGGACCACAAACATCTTAAAAAATGATAAGTGTGATAAACATATTCTTATTTGTCCTCTTTGGAATTTTGTTTTTTTTTGTACAAAACATTTTATAAAACTAAACAGTATGAGTAAAAGTAATAATAACGTACAACTATGCAGTTTAATTTTGTTTTTTAATGCAAGTAAACAGTATTAAATTACTATATTGGATAATGATAATTCTCTGAAATTAGAAACCAGGCGAAAAACTGTCTTGTTAATTTATAAAGAAAAATTTCTTAACTTTACATAACTTCTGTTTTAACTCTTTAAGTACTGTACAAAAATTTTTGTATTTAACTTTAGTAGGCAAATTGAAAAAATAAAACAATCAACTGTTACGAAAAGTTAGAGGGTTGGTGTGTAAAGTATGCGAGGGGGCAGAGAAAATAACTCTTGAAGTAGTGTTATGATACCCTAATCTTTTTCTTCATAAGTTCTTAATAAGTTTATAAATTTTATTATTCAATATTTATAAGAATATGAAATGATTTTTTCATGCTTAATAAAAAAAAAAACAAATAATCATATAGAATGTTTTAACTGTAAACTTCGCTCTAGCCCTGTTTACCGCAGAAATATATAAATTATCTCTTCCTTTTTTTATTAAAATATGTAAAATATTTTCATAAAGTTTACCTTTTTGTCTTAAAGTTGAATAGTGTACAAGGTACAGTTGAAAAACATTAATACGCCATAAAAACTTCATATTATTGAAATAATTGATAAACATTTCATTTTCATACATATGTGTTATTGTTCTAATTTGATGTTTTAATATTACAAATATAACTTTTAAAAATAGGTCAATAATTCAAGAAAAAAGTTTTTTCAATTGAAAATGCTTAATAAAACTTAACAGTACATGTAAAAATGATATTTACGTATAATATCATATATTAATACTACAGTATAATTTTTTTTTTTTTATGAAATGAAACAGTAGAAAATAGTTTTAAAAATTGACTATCTTATGTCCTGAAATAATATTTTATTTATCGTTGAATATTGTCTGAGATCAGAAACCAGACAAAAAGTTGTTTCACGAATTGATACAAAAATATTTATTAAGCTTACTCTACTTCTGTTATTACTCTTAAACGACTTTATAAAAATTTTTGTATTTGTTTAACTTTAAATGGCCAACTGAGGAAGTAAAGTATTTAACTTATATTCAAAAATTAGGGGTTGGTGCATGGAGTGCGCTGGTGGCGGATCCCCTCTAGTGTATGTGTGTGCGCGCGCGCGCGTGTGTGTCCGTGTGATTGAGTACGCACGCTTATAAAAGGTGACTTCCGCGGTCTTGACATGCTTTTAAGATATATTCTAGTAACATTGGAAAATTATGTAGACTATCCACGTAAGTACAATTTTGTCTTTACATTAAGGCTTGGTTTATTTTTTCCTAATAATGTCCGCATACGTTCATGTCGATTAACACACACACACAAGCACATAAGCACTTACACTCACACACGTATTCATTTATTTACATACTAGCGAGGCTTGTGTGCTTGGCATGCGAATCCCCATTTGTAATTTTTTCATTTAGAGGTTGGAACTCTTCCATTTTCGCTTCGTATAGTACTCTTAATTGGACTATGATGTACTTAACAATGATTGTAGCATATTTATAGATTTAAAGTAAATAATACTGTGTTCAAAATGTGGATAATATGCTTAAATAGATAGGTTTTTAACTTAAAATATAGAGTTCAACTACATTATACTTTGTGTAATACATGTAATACATTTTATTTATTCATAGACTTGCTTATCCTCCATCGTAAACAGTTACAACTTTTCTTTACTCTATCATACTTCTTATTTCAGTGAATTCAAAAGAGGATAGAGACTAGCTATTGGTAATTGAAAAATGTTTATAAATGTCTTATTTAAATCAGACATAGTAAACAAACAGAGGTTTATAGAGTCAAACACCAAATGTTTAGATTAATTGGTATAAAATCTAATTTTATTGTATAAACACAATTTTTTTTTTAAAACTATTAAATTAATTATAATAGTACTGAGATTAACGATCCCCTCTACCGAAAAAACAATATTTAAACATTTTTACCAACACAAACTATGACTTATAAATTAGAATTTCATTCCACCATTCTACAACACAATTGTTTTTTCTAAAAATATTTATTTACAATTCAAATTTAGATGATTTAAACGATATGCCTAAGAAACGAAGTGCTAATGGATCTAATTTTTAGATAGTAAAAAAAACGATATCTTCTTTATATTCTCTGAATTACTTAAATCCAAATTTGAAGAAGGAGATAAATTTGCCTAAGTTTTATTTAAGTGTTAACAATAAAAGTTAATCAAGATTGAAGCAAGTTAATTCAAATTCTGGCCAAGCTTTATAAAAAATCTTCATAGAATCGTCTACAAGCGCCACAAACGTTGAAGATGTAAAACGATTAGCGCCCATGTCCAGGCTTAAAGGCTTTGTAGCAGTAGACTATAAGTGTACTTTTTTTTTAAATAAAGGGTGTATTTTGCTTATGCTGCCAGCTCCAAGATACCTTTGTCATGGTGAGGCTATTGTTTAAGTAAAAAAAATAATTTAATTTTAATACATTTTTCATTGCAAAGGTATAAAATTTTACGTAATTTGTTATTTCATTGCACATGTGATTAAAAAAAAATGAACGTATGAAATTTATACAATGATTATTTGAATGTTATTTTCTAACATGATGAGGTGAATTTTTATAACTCTTTAAAAGTAAATACAAATTTTTTCAGGGGGACTGCAACAACTATTATACTCGATTTCAAACGTGAATCCTTTTTTATGTACTCTTTTTAGTATAAATAAACATCTTGCGTTAAAATTTTTTTTCTCATTTTATCTGTTTACTTGTAAAAATTTTATTTTCAATATGAAACCATTTACTGGGATCATAGGAAGAGATGTATTAAAGTAATATCTACTTTTAAGTTTTTAAATAATATGGGCTTATTAACTGCAAATTGTTTGTAGCAAAGATTGCGTCAGATCTAGGTTCTAGACAGAAAAGTAAATTTTATTAAAATGTTTGACACATTTTTAAACAGACTGGTAACAAAATTTCTGCCTTTAAATGATGAATTGGGCTACAAGCGAGGTCCATGGTTTACATACTCTGCAAGCTTTTTTCTTGTATTTTGATTGACTATAAAAATATTATGTCACGTTCTTATACATGTTTAAAAATGCGATGAATAAACTCATTTAGGATATGAAAAAAAAATAGTGTTTCGTCATAATATAGTTAAGTGAATTGTTACATTAGTACAAGAAATCATAACGCATGCCTAAGAAGCATTGAAGAGAGGCTAAAGATGGCTAGAAAATATGAAACTTGATAGGGAAAACATAAAATAAGAAAGAATTTCATCTTAAGCAAAGAGTTGCTGAAAAGAAGCTGAGAAAGCTAAGAAAAGGTACTAATAAATATAAGGCGTGGAAAACAAAGAGATGTAACGGGGTTGAGGGATTACTTCAAAAACGACCATGCTAGAGAGGGGGGCCAAAAAATCGATCCCAACAAAAATAATGTAAATGCTGATCGAATTTCACCTTATTTAAAGGGGTATTGTGGGGGGGGGGGTCTTAAGAGTTTTGTGAAATGACCTTCTGGAGTTATGATACAGCTCTGCAAGATATATATTTAAACATATACATGGGGCATTTCACAATACATGTCCCAGCGCGGTGCGCAAGCGCCAAAACACTCACTTTTTACCTCACGATTTGTAACCTCATAATGCATTGTAAAAAATAATGAAAATACATAATTCACGTGTTTTTTTCTCAGCTTCCCGACAATGTTATTGGTTTTGCGGAAAAATGGTTGCTTAACCTAAAACAACACAAAACGTCTTATATCTCAAAAAGAGTATTTTTAATATTTTTTTTAATAGTCCCAATCGAAAGATGAGGTCTTTTTTACGTTGGATAACGTTTTTCACAGTGTGGTGGAACAATAGTTCACGAAATATAAAGTGACGAACAAGCGGCGTGCGGCACCGTGTGGCACCGCGTGGAACACATACGTAAGGGTGCCTTTACATGGACGTCTTAAACTCTCGAGACTGCCAGCCAAATTTTTGGCACGTGATTCAATTCATACTAACGATAAACGATATACTGATATAATTTATTTTCAAAAGAGAAATAGACTCTCAATTTGTTATAAACCTGCATTGCGTAATTGAGTTTTAATGTACAAAATAAATTTAGCTACAAACGGTGAAAATTTTTTTGTAATTGATTAGTCGACAAAAAGAGAGGTTATTGCCAAAAATCTAGTCTGAACGGAAATTATAAATTCTGTTTATTTTGGTTTATGAATCAGTTTTGAATGTTAAAATGCAATTACGTATTAAGTTTTATTGCAAATAAAGTGTCTATTATTCTTTTTAAAAAAAATTATATTAGTATCTCTTTAACGTTAGTTTGAATTAAATCGCCTGCCCAAAATTTGGCTGGCAGTCTCGAGACTTCAAGACATCCATGTACAGGCACCCTAAGGCGATTGTTGATATCGCTAACACTACTTGAGTATATATTTTTTATTTTTTACTTAATACTTACGTAAGCTAAGGATTCCTGTTTATTTGTGGCTAAAATATTCGTACGCAATTTGTGAAACACCGTAAGTATTTTTGACACGAGATATTATCCGTTATTGTTTCGTTGAAATAATTTTAAAACCTTTTTTTTATAGGTTTAGTATAATTTCATTAATTACACCATACAAAAAGCATGGACAGTTGCTTGTGTGAGTCTATTAGGAAAAGAAACCCAAGCGATTGTAAGCCTTAAATCTGAAAGGCAGAAACGTTTGTAAGAGGAAGCAGTCATCTGCTTCTAAAATACCTAAGAAAAAAAATTACGAAAGAAAAAGTTAAAGAGAGAAAACTGTATATAATAAATGTATATTAGTTTAAAAGTGGTAATTCATCGTAGGAAAATAGTTGTGACATGTAATATTGTTTATTTTAAATATCCCATGAAGTCAAACAATAGGTGTGCTCCGCCAGCGAACAAGACGGACCGCTCGGTGTTCCGCAGCACCGCATTAAGTCGCGCACCGCTTGTTCGTCGCTTTATATCTCGTAAACTGTTGCTCCACCACACAGTGAAAAACATTATATCTGACGAAAAAAAAACACCGTGCTGGGACATGCATTGTGAAATGCCCCATGTACATGTTTAAATATATATCTTGCAGAGCTATATCATAACTCCAGAAGGTCATTTCACACAACTCTTAAGACCCCCCCCCCCCACAACACCCCTTTAAACAATGTGAAATTCGATCAGCATTTACATTATTTTTAGACTAGAAATATACTAAATCACATGTGAGGGTCTTGAATCTTCGCAATTTTTTATAGTAAAATTCTTCAAAGATTTATAATCCGTATATATTTTTAATTTTTGACCAACTAAATAACATTGCCAACATAAAATGGCCTTTTTATTGCTTAACATTCAAGATTTGTATATTTCTTTTTCTGTTTTCTAACATGTAGTGTTTTTTGCGAAAAATGAAAAAACAGTTTACTAGATTCGCTTTCTTGAGGTTACTTTAAAATCACATTTTTTACATTTATTTGACGATATAAAATAATCATTTTTCCTTGAGAAATTATGTAAGAGTTCTAATGTAATCGTTGACCTGAAAGTGTTCTTTGAGTAGAAAATCACCTGACCTAAAAATTGTTGGATTTTTTTTTTTGTAACTGATGTGGGAAAATCCTTAATCATTCTTTAATTATTATTAAACGATTTTATGCTATTGTTCGATTGTATGTGTCCTAAGTATGTTACTTTTTTACGCAAAAGTATATTTTACTGGATTTAGTTTGAATCTATCTTCTTGTAAAACTTGGAGAGTTTAGTAAGCATTTTTTTTTAATACATTTTTCATTGCAAAGGTATAAAATTTTACGTAATTTGTTATTTCATTGCACATGTGATTAAAAAAAAATGAACGTATGAAATTTATACAATGATTATTTGAATGTTATTTTCTAACATGATGAGGTGAATTTTTATAACTCTTTAAAAGTAAATACAAATTTTTTCAGGGGGACTGCAACAACTATTATACTCGATTTCAAACGTGAATCCTTTTTTATGTACTCTTTTTAGTATAAATAAGCATCTTGCGTTAAAATTTTTTTTCTCATTTTATCTGTTTACTTGTAAAAATTTTATTTTCAATATGAAACCATTTACTGGGATCATAGGAAGAGATGTATTAAAGTAATATCTACTTTTAAGTTTTTAAATAATATGGGCTTATTAACTGCAAATTGTTTGTAGCAAAGATTGCGTCAGATCTAGGTTCTAGACAGAAAAGTAAATTTTATTAANAAAATATAATCTAAGTTGACCAACAAATTATTCTTGAATAAATTTCTTTCAATAATTATAAATGAAAATTATTTATGTACAGTAAGGATCTTTCATCTCCTGTTGCTATTCCATATGCATCTACTAGCCCATTTTATGTTTGTATCATTTTGAATCCACTTATTTTGTTTGTTTATTGTTATTTCTTATAAAATTTTAAGTTTATAAATGTTACACTGGCTTCAGAGTCATATAGTGCAATATCCTTATTATTATCAAATACTTCATTCAATTTCCTAAGCGGGATCGTATTTAGTTTTTGATTCTGCTAATTTTATAATAGCTAAATCTGTTTTGTTTATTGATTAATGTTGCACTTGATGCTACATACCACAGCTTTAAATAGACTGCTAAAGTGAGGAAAAGAAGGTAAAATAAAAAGCCAGTCCGTAGCTTGGGCTGCCAAGCTGTCAACTATAATGTTGGCAAACTCTGACGACTTACATAACATCTGTTAAAGCTCAGATGCTGTACCCTTAAAATTGGTTGCGTTCTTGGAGTAAAGAATAGTGCAATATCTGTATTAGAAGAACGTGAATAGGCCACAAAAAAGGCATTCGTTGTGAGATGGAATACTGCTTCTATATGTACACTGTACGTGATCATACAAATAAATTTAACGATGTAGCCCTTGGCCTTTTTTTTGCCTCGCCCTCTCGAGAACAAGATCAGTATTGCTTCTACAAGATCAATACCCGTATATGTGAAAGGACATGCTACTGTGACTCATACTGCTGGGAGTTGACCCATCTGTTGCCCAGAACTACTGGTAGTGAATCGAGTGCATATAACATCGAGAAAGTACCCCAGGTGCCACTCATTGATTCGAAATTATCCATTCAGATCAACGTAGGTAAGAAAACATCAGCTGCGCTTTAGTAAGACGCCTGACGAATTGGCAGTTACCCGGTCGATAGGGTAATCTTGCTGGAAGGTAACGAGATCTTCTAATGCCTTGCGTGTCATTAAAGGGACTGAAGTGATGGAGCACACTGCATGTAGGAACAGCCATATGGTCTATTTAACTTTGCTTTTCAGTGTCAAAGTAATGCGCTTGAATGACTCTAAAACAGCTAATTATAGCCATCCTTTGTTCTTTGCCAGAGAGCGTAGAGTCCAGACGCTCATTGTTTGTGTGCTCTGCATGCAGCAGAATGTCAGGATCCTAATGATCTGAGCAAAGCAAGAAAACTGAAACAAAGTATTATGAGCATAATTATTGAAATGAAAGAGTCATAAAAAAGTACAAAAAGGGTTTTGCCTACTACTTAGTTTACCAGAACAACATCAAATCTCATCATTAACTCTTACACTTCTTTTCCCTTGCTTCATTTTAATTACTACTTGCGTTGAGTTTGTGCATCATTGGTTAAAATACTAATTGTAAGCTTAAGGTGTATTCTTGAGAATATGTGCTGATGTAAAAGACAAATGTAAAGCTTGTCGAAAGATTCTCAGATACAAATACAGTGTCACTTTACATTTTTTACTGCAACATTCAATTATTAATCTTATTGTGTCATTGTTTGATGTAGCCAATATTAAATCTTCCACTAAATGTGTCTTAAGTTAGTGACACGGGACCAGATCACTAAATACAGAGTTTAGTGGATTTCAAGCACACTTAAGTCTATTGTTGCGTTATCGAATAATTTGTATGCGACTGTTTAAACTTAATTGATTTAGCTTTGACTGTTCTGAAGAAGCAATAAAGAAATTTTGAGTTTGAAATACGATTACCCAAATAGAATAAAAGTTTTTTACAATATTAATCTATCAAAATAAAGCATAAGGTATACCACTTGACTCCGTGACTTATGCAATATTTTGAAGAGATGTACGTACTTGATTGAAATGTCTTATTCTACTTACGGTGGCAGTAAGACAGGTGTGTAACAAAAGAGATATTTTAGGTGTTAAGAGAAAAAGTAATGTTTTGTACATATTTAGCATAAATGTGTATAGTTGTCAATGCTTATTCGCCGTCTAGTAATAGTTTGTGTAAGTTCCATAAAACTTTCACAAAAACGTGCAATTGACGTAAAAGGCCTTCAGGCCATTTAAGTCCTTTTGTTATCGTTATTTTACAATCATAAATAATCTTAAAGTACATATTTTTATAGACATCATACGTATATTACTTTTTCCTGGAGTCCACGACACATTAATTTTTCAAACGCTGTATGCATATTTTTTTTGGTCAATTTGTGACTTTCTCTTAAAACTTTTACACTTATCGCCATTTACCTTAATGATAGAGAACATAGTTAATTTATTCTTATGGTTGGTTCTGCATACACGGAAGATTGTTGCTACCAGAATAAGCTATACCAAAAGTGATAAGCATAGAAAAATAACGTACAGGTCTTAAGATTTCTGCAACCAGTCTCACATTTTGACATACTTATCTGGATTGGTACAGGATTTTTCTGTACCATGGATAGTCTATTAAACTTGTATACTGCGCATGGCTTTCTACTGTACCGTCTACCGTGCATAGTACGTGCGCTTATAATATACAGTGGAGATATGTATGTATATATATATGTGCATACTTGCATACATGTATGGGATTGTCATTGTTATTTTGGCTCAATATGTAAATTGTTCTTTACGAGTGAAAACTAATTATTGTACGCAACAGGAAAGTGACTACAAGTGCCTACTGCACTTATCATTACATCTTGTTAGATTCGTATCAATGTATTGAACTTTATATTGTGTTGTGGTGGATATACTGAAATCGTAACCTCTTGAACTTTTACAGCTACGTATATATATACTGACATTCTATATGCTTCCACTGGCCGACTAACTTTCTGTACTGGTACAGGAAAAACCCGTACCACGTATCGGATTTTGACGTACTAAGTATAAGGTTTATCTATACTCACTAAGGTACTTTAAAGTATACTATCGTACCAAATATACCTGTACCAGTACACATTTTTCTTGTACAGAGTATCGAAAATACTTGTACTAACATATAGTACCTGTTTTTCTGGTAACAACAATCTTCCGTGTAGATGAAAAATTTCCTTTATTCCTTGAGTGATAAGGCCATCTCCAATGTTCTCCAACAAGTCAAGTTAGTTTTAACAAAACTTTTTTTAGATTACTCACATCAGAAAAACTATCACAATGAACTGTCTAGCATCACAAAAATAAATAAGTTACATAGTTGTAATAACCATAATAATCATCATAATTTACTAATCAATCAAAGTACATAAAATTGTTACTTACTATTTGATGTAAACTTTCGCTTACTTTTAAGATAAGTTTGAGATCGTTCACTGTACCTTAAATTAAAAAAAACTTTGAAATACAAGGATTATTTTAGAAACTAATTTTGAAGTTCATTGTTGTAGTATGTGGCTATTTGCCGAGGAAAGAGTCACTTACATTATATATTTATAAGCTTGTAAGCTCATTCTCATACACAATAAAATAGCAGTCTGTTTACGGAAAGGTTACTGGAAACTAGAAAGGTTACGGGATCCCTTAACCATAAACATAAATTAAAACCAGTGTATATATATATATATTTATATATACATCGCCACAGTATTATTAATAAGGGTATATCATTATTACTAGCACATAAATGTTTATTAAAGATGCAAATTTTGATGCATAAGAAACAATTACACAGTCAATTATTCACTTTACACAAGAGCGCATGTGGTTCGTCTCATTGGAAGAGAAACATAGTTCGCTTATTTGCACAGAAAATCACAACAAAACTTTTTTATTATCATTGTATTATTCGATAAAGTGATTATCAAAAACGGTCCAATGATTATAATTAATTGAATAATGACAATAAAAGAATTATTTGATTTCTTAATATGAATCGTATGAAAAAAAATATACAGACGAGCACAATGTGTGCGCGAAAGGATCGGACATAATGCCTCACCAAGCACATTGCACTATGCTGGCAAGATAATACAGGAGGTCAGCTTAAATATGCAAGGAGCCATTACAATTGACTTGTTACACAAAGAATTTTAAGCTAGAATCTGGCCTTCCTGTGTCTTGATGAAACAGATAACCTTAATTTTCTGGCGTTTCACTGTACTTAATGCTGGTGTGGGAAACTAAGCGGCTTATTTTTAGTCCTCATTGGTTCATTGATTGAATCTCATTAGTCTGATGTTGAACTCTCATAGACTAACTTGATCTGCGCGTGACGCACTTACTCTACTGACCATACTAGTTTACTTTGTGGTAGCTTTAAATACGAAATAATAAATTACGTTTAATTTTTGGAACATATTAATCTTTTACTATTTTTGTAACAGGTAATGCAAGTAAAAAAAATACTCATGTTTTTCTTAGAGGGAATGACTGATGGTTACGATATAAGAAGAAAAAAAAAGGAAATTTTTCAAAGGCTTCACTCCTTATACATTTAATGGATAAGCACCCATGAAATAAAAAGTACATTAACAAGACAAGAGTTCAGATTTCCTGGAATCTTCCTAACTATTTCTTGGTCAAAGTTGCCTGTTGAGGTCGAAAATAATATTGAAGACTGGTATTGCGTGAAGTTGCTAGTTGCCTTTTTGGTTGGTATTTATTTAAATGTAGTTATTTATTACTTTTTCCTTTAAATTGCATTAGAGATCAATCCAATTTACCATGAGATTGTTTCGTAAGGTAAAATATAACAAAGCGCGTTTTGGTAATCATATCTGATAATTAGAAGTCAACATTTTATGAGAGAATAAAAGAATTTGTGATAAAAAATAAAAAAAAATTATAATAAAATGAAACTAAACACATTTTAATGTTAGAAACAGTTCTTTGCCAACTTACTAGTAAGTGTACTTTTCTAATACAGTTTTTTAAGTATTATTAAAGTCATTGCGGTTAACAAGTATTTTTTATTTTTTACCCTGAAAAAGATTTTAAGAGAATTATGGCCCATTTTAAAAATATAAAAAGAGTACTAATGCTAATGTGGATGGCAACGAAAGAACTAATCAACAGTTTAACAGTTTCACACAATAAGAGTAAAATGAATTACTGATCATTGTTTCACATTAATAAATAATCATAGAACCGTTTATCAACACCAAAAACTCTAGGTCATACTGAGATTTAAAGAAAAAATGTATAAGCTTAGACCCTGATATAGTTAAAGTTGGAAAATGTGCATGCAAACGATTTAATTTCGAATAGAGTAAAGATTGTGAGTGTTATCTACAAAAATATACTTGTATGTAATTAGTAATTAAGTAGTGGACTAAAATTAGACTTAGTTTTAAATGCTGCAACTGTAATGAATTCTAAAATCTTCGTTTTTAAGAATTAAAAATCACTATTACTTTATTTGGACTGCTTGTAAGCGAGCCAAAAAAAAAAACAAAACTTTTTTTGGAATTAATATGAGTAATTGAATTTATCGACATTTCCCATCTAGTACAAAATTGCCAAGACAACTCGATTTTTTCAGTCAAAACTACGATTTGTAAAAAAATTGTCATACTTAGCAATTTAAAAAAAGTGCCGCCTTGACCAGGATTTGANAAGAAAATGGAATTTTATGTCTTTCTTTTTGTAAAAAAGGTACATAAATACTCTTTTTATGTTAATGTATTTTTAGAGAGAAATATTTCTATTTGTTATTATTAAGAAGTAATTGAATTTATCGACATTTCCCATCTAGTACAAAATTGCCAAGACAACTCGATTTTTTCAGTCAAAACTACGATTTGTAAAAAAATTGTCATACTTAGCAATTTAAAAAAAGTGCCGCCTTGACCAGGATTTGAACCCTTTTCTTGTCGGAAAAGTGCGTTACCAATTTCGCCATCGAGGTCTCGGCGACTCCTCTTCTCAATTGCTACATTTTATACTTTCGGCGATTTTTCAGTTGACACCTGCTCATATGGTATATAAGAATATTAGACATTCATCTAATTTTATCGATAGGTAAGTATTAATGCGAGTAATTGACTTGATTGTCATTTCCCATCTAGTACGAGATTGCCAAGGCAACTAGATTTTTTAAGTTAAAACTACGATTTGTTGAAAAACCGAATTTTCATACATAAATTTTATCTTTACTAAATTTATACTAACTATTTAATATCTTAAAATGACTGAATTCGTAAAAATTGTCTTTTTAAAATTGGAAATCGCAAAGTTTGGTCGTTTGAAAAATATGTTATGTACAATAGCGTCTAGCTATGCCTGAGTGCGCCCCCGCTGGCCTGGGTCCAAAGGGTAGGAAAATAGAGAAAAGAAGGAATAGAAAAGAAATAGAGACCCGAGAGGGAAAGGACCAAGCTTTCGAGACTGGAAGACACGCACAGCTTACCTCGAATACAAGTAATGCTAATAAACTATGAGTTAACTACAAGTTGCGCTTTTATTTATTCTCGTACCGAGAAACCCACGTAATAAAGGAAAATAAAAATTCCTATTTTCTAATAGACAAAATCAAGTAGTTTACCTATATACCAAGTGGAAAGCTATCGATTTAGTATTTATCATATACAAAGTTACCAATTTATTATTCGTAAAGGACTTAATTCACGAATTCAATTATTTTAGAAATAGAAAATGCATCATTTAATTTTTTTTTAAAGTATTAATATCAAAATTTATTCGTCCGACTCTGAGAATTTGGTCTTCGTACTGCCCAAATTGAGTCTTTTGGTTAAGGGTAGCAGGATTTGTGATTAAGTCTTATTCTTATGTAATAAATTTAACAGAAAAAAATTATATCGTAATATTTTTTGTAGTGCTAATAAGACTAAATTCAGGTTAATTCTATGTAAATTAAAATGAAACATATTCATAAAGTATAAGAAGTTGTTTTAATATAATATTTAATAAATAATTTAATAATTAAT
>NW_019379974.1:33650-63529 GCF_000648655.2 Copidosoma floridanum
TTACAGATACTGACAATTTTCCAATTTAATAATTAATTACTTTCTCAAAATGAGTAATTGATGAGTAAGGTAATATTGAACCATTTATAAAACTCTTATTTAAATACATAGTTTTTAAGTATGACTGCGTCTAGATTAAAAATAAATAATTATAGATATTATTAGTGAAACCACAGTAAATCCAAATCAAAGCTTTGGAAGTCAATTGACTATAGCAGGTATTCTTGATTTATCGGAAGCTGAAATACATGATGATAAGGCTAATATCATTGTATTACCATTGAAAATTATCAGTGAGTCAGTACAGTTTTCAAAACAATATCAAATTAGTATTTCATAATGAATCACGCACGTAGAATCAAACATTAAAGTTGCTTAGTCTTTTACCAAGTTATTGGACCATAAAAACTATTCAAGAAAACTTTGATGCAAGCTTACATGATTAGAAAAGCCAGAAACTTGCTTAAAGAAAATGGAATTTTATGTCTTTCTTTTTGTAAAAAAGGTACATAAATACTCTTTTTATGTTAATGTATTTTTAGAGAGAAATATTTCTATTTGTTATAAATACAAAATTTTTATGAAATTTCAGTGAACATAATGGTAACCTAGCTCCAAAAAAATTACTGAAAATTTCTAAAAGCAAAAACATTACATATAACAGTTTTTCTTTCTTTTGGAATGTTATTTACCATTATTGAACCTGATGTTTGAAGAAAAAGCCATCTACTTCAATTTTACCAATACATAAAGCAAAGTTGCTAAGACCGTTGTAATCGCTAACTGCAAAAACTACTGAACCGATTGTGCTGAAATTTTGCATACCTATTCTTGACACTTCCTAGATAGTTTTATAGTTTTTATCTTAAAAAATTTAATAACAATAGTAATAAATAAGCTCAAAGTTTGCCAGCTTTTCTCGTTAGTTCAGAAGAATTCGATAGGTGGTGTCGACATCAAATCGAAGCTACCTGCAAGAGAATTAAATACATTCGAAAGATATCACATTCGCCTACCAGCCGTTCATTGACCTGCATCGAGGATGTAGATTAAATTCAAGCATCTGGGTATCTTGGATACCAACGACACTCTTCTCCAATGGGCCATTCCATTCTCCAAGTGATCTAGGTCTACTTCCATCCTCAACCTCCAGGATGGGTGAATGCCTCCACTAAAAGTTTATTCTAACCAATAACATCTCCGGCAGAATAGCAGGAGACGTCTCTAGCCAGAGCACAACCTACTCCAACACTTCAGAGCTATGTGGTTATTCCACCATCTAGCCTGGTGCTATCAGAGAACTTTTTACTGCAAATAAAAGCCAGGAAAGACAGCCGTGAGGAGCACGGGCAGCTACAACGGCTTCCTTCTCAGTGGTCGTCCCTACGTCATACCCACAGAGAAGGTATTTTCTAGGCCCACTTCCCTAAATAACGATGAGCGGTTGGTTATCCGGGGAACGACCTGAAGACGAGATATTCTTTGGACAGCAGCGTATCTCTCTCATGTACGGTCTCCGTAAACAGAGACTCCGAGGGTAAGAGTCAAGCTACCTGCAGCCAGCTCTTCATCATCAAGAATAATAATAAGGAATAGCTGGAAGTTTCATCACTGGCGCTTTGTAGGGCCATTATAAGTATTTACGTTCCCTACTTAACCATCAATCTCATCGGTTCTGTTAAGGGACACCTAAGTTTAATCTACCTTGCCAACAAATACATTTTTACTACCATTTCCGGAGGCGATTCGGCCACTAAAAGGCTATGTTAACTAAAGACTGCCACTATTAAACCAAGTCAGTCATTCCCTGGCAGTCGTCATGAGCGAAGTTTTTCTCCGCAAGGCTGGGAAACCTACCGACCCTATCTTACCCCCTCGACTCTACCAGGAATCACTGATCCTCTCGAAGGTCTGCGCTGGACCAACCTAACAGCTATGAAGGAAAAAAAAAACTTGAGCCAACGGAAGTCTCCAACGGGCAAGCATCACTAACCAATCTCTTCATCTTCGATCATCAAAACAACTGAGTCTGCAGAAAAAAGGTGCTTTAGACACCAACGTCTCCGACGTTATATCTGGAGACGTTGGGGGAGAGCACTACAACTAGCTCCAAAGCTTCGGACTTTGTAATTTTTCTCCCGATCAGTCTGGGGCTTCAACAGCAGGCCAGAGAAGATCACCCTGAAGTATCCAGGCAGTCACAATTGCTGTAAATTTTAGTCAAGAAAGAGTTTACTTAAGAAGCTCACCGGTCTTTTTTAGGACCATCGGACGTCGAACTACCTTGCCAACAAATATATTAGAACCTACCAAATTTAACAGAAAACAGCCTTTATGGGTCACAAAAGTCTTAACCATGCCAAAAGTCAAAAGAGGGTGAATTGGAAGAAAAACTTTAAATGTCTAATAAAATAGAAAATGTTTTTGTATTTTTGTGGCGATAAAAAAATGTAGAGATTAAGCTCCGAGACTTTGTGGCTCTGGTAATAAAGTTATGAGATCTTTTTTTTTTCAATATATATTTGTTGGGAGTTTTAAATCTTAGTAACTTTAAAAAACAGCTTTTTTCTTAAATTGTGCGGAAGAAACTGCAAGTTAACGGCCCCCTATGGCCAGAAATTTTTTTGTGACATAAGGAACGCATGGTACTTTTTAGCACAAATATATTTTGTTTAATTTTTACTGTTTATTATTTGACCAAATAAACTGTATGGATTCTAAACAAATATGTTTTAAGAAGAAGATTTTCGTTCTGAGAAGTGTCAAGAGTAGATGTTAAATTTCTAACTGAAAACGTTTCACATTACATGTGAACATACTACGTAGTCCCATTTAGTAAGTCTCGGGCGAAGCCGAGACGGAGGGCCGGTAGTACTAAATACTTTAATACGATTTTGTTTCTTATAAATGTCTCACTATTGAAGCCTATTGGGCATTTTTCTTTATGTAGTAACTGAATATTACACATTGCTGCACAATTGAAATTCATCTTACTCATAAAAATTTTTACCGGCAGCAGTTTAGATGGAGAGATGGTTACTCTGGTAAAATAGTTTTATAGCAGAAA
The DNA here is from genome assembly GCF_000648655.2 of Copidosoma floridanum. Next base: position 36,718 of record NW_019379974.1, read on the forward strand.
CGATGTTTCTGCAACTATGCCTGGAGTAAAAGATGTTATAAGTGTATGCACGGAAAACAGTAAAAGAGCGAAAGTGGAAAAACAACTCATGTTGTCAAGTTCAAAGGAGATATGTATTTTATTTATAGATGAACACTTTGACTTGCATGTTGGGCTTAGAAAATTTGTAACTCTAAGACCAAAGCAAAGCATGTGAGCAGACAGTAGCGATACTCACAGTATTCATGTCTGTCCTTACCACCAAAATCTCGAATTAATGATAACAGACTACTTTTGCAAATAAGTCACGACTATTTAATTCATTACTAAAGCTAAAAGTTTAACTATAATCAGCACAAAATACCGGATTTGAATGAAAAACAGTAATTTTCGTCGGATAAGTGCCGTCGTCTCTGCTGCTATTTTGCGGCCCGAGGGATCTGCGAATGAGGACCCGAAGAACGTAAGGTAGCCACAGAGCGATGGCGCTTATGTGGTGAATCCTAGTTTTCCTACCTACGGCACACCAGCCTCTCAAAAACGCCTGAAGTAGGAAAATTTAATTTTTTTCAAGACCTAAAATTTTTGTGATTCATATTTTGTCTCAAAAATAAAAAATGCTGGCTCTTCTAAAACGATTCTCTGTGTTAGTTTAAACTAATTTTTATTGGTAGGAAAGTTGAAACAGCGTTTAAGAGTAAAACGTATGTTACAAAAAACTTTTTTTTTTCAAGATCTAGCTCTTTTTTATTAAAAAGTTTTATCTTCATGTGTTAGCTGGAAAATTGGGTGTTATTAAATGTTTTTTTTTTTTTTTTTCAATTTAAAAAGAATTTCAATTTTCAAAGCCTTAGGATAACACTGTAAACAAAAATTTGTGTTTTTCTCTAAGATCTATAACTTTTGTAATTGACATTTTGTCGTGGATCGTTAATTTTTCTTGTCATATCCAAAAAACGAGTTTTTTTCTATTTTTGCTCGTTTTTGGAGTTATAGTGCATTAACATTACTTATACACGGTTACACTTTTTGCTTTGGTGAAAATATAAGGTATTTCTGTAAAAATTAAAGCAAGTATCAAACTCCATGTCACCACCAACGCGCCATCAAACAAAAAAAAAGTAGTAAAAGATTCTTAGCTATCAAAAAGAACAACAAATGAAACCTTTCATTTAAGTTCTTATAAAGAATGCATAAAGCTCATAGTTTGTGACGAATCACATGAAGAATGCTATATTGCATCCTACAATAAATGTCCAGGTATTGAAAAGTTAATACCTTATTCAGGCGAAATATTTGAGGATATCACAGAAAACATTAAATATAAACAGTGAATACTGCAACCAAGGGCTACTTCAGAATCTTTGACAAACGACGCATGTGAGTTCTTAGAGACGTTTTGTGAAAAAGTTTTAAAAATTGTGCCACATGCTTTTATAGTTATAAAACAGTCGCAGTACTGATGGCTCATGAAAGAAAATCTCTTAACCGGTGAGCTCGTAGTTTTAGCAGATTTTGCGGTTAACAATGCATTTACCGTGCAAAATTCTGCTTCAGGAGTTCACTGGAATAATGATCAGGCTACAATGTACAACGTTGCAGTATATTTAAATGATAATAATCGCCGAATCATTATAGTGTGGTCGTTGCTTTCGAATGTTTACGCTATGACGCAGTATCTGTGTATGCTTATGATGCTACTGTGATAAATTGTTACAGAGAAAAATTTGGTACAGTAAATAAAATTTATTACTTTATGGATAGCGTACTCCACAGTAATACAAAAATTTAAAAAATCTAATTAATTTGGCCAATCTTAAGAAAGATTATGATGTTAATGCGCAGTCGCACTTTTTCCTACTGCCCACGGGAAAGGTCCCTGTTGTGGTCTAAGAGCCACTGTAAAACGCAGTACTGTGCGAGCTAGTCTTCAGTCGACGAACGTGGTTTTAACAGCTAATGATCCGTTTAACTGGTTAAAGGATACTCCAAGACTGCTGAGTATTTATTTTGCTTTAGAAAACGGTAATGTTCGTGCAAAAACACACTTTTAAGTCAGACTTTTATGAATATTATAAGATATTGTAATTTTTTTTCGGTTGAGGTTATTCATTTTAATACTAACTTATCTGTGGACATGAATAAAAATATTAAGTTACTTTTTTTAAGCGAGACACAAAAAACTTCTCTATTCGTTCCATTGGGTGATAATAAAAATCTTTTATTTTTGAAATAAATATGCCTGGTTCACTTACCTCACGCACATGAATAAAACATCCTGTGCAACTATTCAACATATTTTATACATTCAATTTTTAAAAAAATGGCCATGGTATTAATAGGGCTATGTTGATTTTTGAAAATCCAACACTAGATTTGTAATCAGCGACCTTAAAAACTGTCAACAAGATAAATCACTTGTATTGTAAAAATTTTGAGTCCGTCAAGGAATAAATCAGGTAGATCAACCTACTTAAATACGGGTATTATTAAAACATAAATTTGATGAAAAATTTTCTAAATAACAGTAACTTGTTTTTAAAAAATGTAATTTACTTCAGATTTTGGCGTAGATTACAATAGTACTCTTTAATTTAGAGAAAGTGCTTAATTTTCAAATAAATGGTTGTTATATTAAATCTGCCATTTTTTTTAAGTCCAAAACTAGATTTGTAATCAGTGACCCCAAAAACTGTCAACAAGGTAAATAGTTTCTATAGCTAATAATTTTAGCCCGTCTGGAAATGAATTAAGCTGATCGACCTATGCATATACGTGCATTACAACATAAAAATTAAAAAATTTTTTTTTGTCAATTAGTGTCTTAAAAATAATATTTAAAAACCTGTTTTCATCATAAAATTTTCCGCAAAATAAGACGAAATTTTTATATTTTACAAATTGTAACATTTTCGAAAAAATGGCCGCCATATTGGATGTGTTATTTTGTTTTTTTTTATATCCAACTCTAGATACGTAACCAGGGATCTCGAAGACAAGTAAGTCCATTTCAAACTTTTTTTTTTTCTTGTGCACTAAAATATAAGAGTGTTTTTATGAATTTTCTATTTTAACCCTTATTTTGGGAAAGTTACTGGATGTGTTCTATTTTTTAATGAAAAAATGATGATTTTCAGTGTAGAGGGAAAAATTCTGATTTTGTAACTGTCACTGATAAACATGGTGTCGGTCAAAGAGTCTACAAAAATTAGGGGATGGTTTTTTGAGGAGTACTATCGATTGTGACACGTTAAATTAAAATCTATTTTTGAGCGCTCGCGTTGATGTGGAATGTTCTATACTTATATAAATGTTATTTATTATATTATTGTAAAAAAAATTGGTATGAAAATTAATAATTATATACTAAACTAGTATTAAATTTTTTAACAATGAGAACAAATACGTTAATTAAACCAAAAGAATGTTAAAAAAGTTTTAGTTGTCTGCGTCACAAAAACTCAAAATGAGTGAAATATTTGCTAAATAAAACTTGAATAATATAGGTAAATTTGTTGGTAAAATAGTGCATGGAGTCTGCATTCCCTTAACTTACTCGTTAAAACTATGTTGAAACTCCAGGACTGTTTTCAAGAATAATAGATTACGAGAAAACGTTAGTAAAATTAAAAAAATATTTTTCAATATTGTACAAGGAAAGTTGAAGTTGAAAAATTTTTTAACAAACATGAATGATATTATTTTACTTTTACTATTTAATTGTCACGGCGACATTATTTTTGCTCACTCTTATCATCGCGTCACGTCTATGCAGTATTTTATTTCCAACTATTGCTTACATTTATGATATTAACATTGATTCTAGCAATGAAGGAGTGTTTTTTACAATTTAATTTTAATCTTAACTTAATGTATTTTTACTGTTAAATAATTACACACTAGTTTTTTGTTTTAATACATAACGAATATACTTGGCAAAGTTTTGTTGTTGCACAAGTTAATTGTAAATTCATTGTTGTTGTGATAAAAGCTGTCGTTGAAAGTATATTTTTTGAATCCTTTGTAAAGACAATATATTACATTCGCTTTATTACAACACAAGTCCTCAAATTAACAATTCTGGTTGTTTAAAATTTTATTATAATTTCATTTGCTTATTTAATGTTCTGACTCTAATTCTAATTTTTAACTTTTTTTTATTTTCTTAGTAGTGTTATTTTTTTTTTTTTTAGAAACTTTTTCTTCATATAGACTTTTAGGTTGTATATTAGCCAAATTTTCGTTTAAAGCTATTTTAATTATACTACTTTTTTTTTAACGTTTTAATTTATAGATAAGTATGTCACTTTTATCTGCTCCGAATTATTTGTTTAATTACCGAATTTGCTACAGCTACTGCTCCTGAGTCATCTTTTTACACACCTATTAATGTGCCAAAATTTATTTTAAATAATTGTACGAATGGATTTTTTAAAAGTGAAATTTCTGTTAAAGCTTTTGATAATACTGTGTTATCTGCAAATGTAGGGCATTTTGGTAGAATGCTTTTCTTACCTGTCTTCAAAAAAGTTACATTACTATACATTCTTATTACAAAAACAGTTGTGAACTTTCTTTTTTATTCCATATCAATGCCAATAAAATTATTAAATCTTGCTCAAATCTTTCATTCCAAATTGCTTTAGTAATTTTGCTTTGACTTCACCTATTTTTGACTTTTGCTATAATAAAAAATCATCTACAGTTATCAAAATACATACATGATTGTTTCATGATTTACATGCAAATAACTAGCATAATTATTTCTTACAAAACCTAATTTTTTCATGTAATCATCAAATGTTTTGCACCAAGTTTTTGGGCTTTGTTTTAAACTATATAACACCTTTCATAAACTATTTACTTTATTTTCACCCGTTGCATAACCTTGTGGCTCATGAATGTAAACTTTAAATTTTGTTTAACCATTTAGGAATGCCGATGCAACTTTCGCTTGTTTGATAAATAAACTATTTGAGCAGCAGTAATTTAATTAATTTTCTAATGCGTGCATTTTTTTGACTAACAAATGAACATTCTCCAAATACTATTTTTGTAAAAAATTTCATACCGCTAATTAAGCTTTATGTGAATTATCCCTCTCTCTATTATAAATCCATTTCACATAGATGATTTTTTTTGTCTTTTTACTTTATCAACAACTATCCAAGTTTTATTTTTCTTAAGACATTCTATTTTCTATCCATATAGCCTTTCGCCATTTCTTTTATTTATTACATTGTAATGTTTTTTTTTTTATATGTATTCGATACATTTGCTTTTACATTATTAATGTGTATTATAGGTGTTACAGGATGACCATATCTAACTACAGGGCTTCTTTTTCTTTCAGATTTTCCTTCTTTTTGAAAATTAACAGTTTTATCATTTCCATTTGAATGCAATTCATTTTCTTTTTTATATTTTCACTACATTTATATTTAATGTCACTATTTTCACTATCCTCATGATTTCTTTCAATGTCTTCTGAACTTTCAGTTTAATTGGAATTCTTATTATCTTTTAACNTACTAGAACTATTTTTGTTCTTACTTTCTGATTTTTATGAAATTTTTTAGTTTATTTTGAAGCGAAGCTTTTTATAGGACATTCGGAATCTTAGCGAAAATTAACAGTTTTATCATTTCCATTTGAATGCAATTCATTTTCTTTTTTATATTTTCACTACATTTATATTTAATGTCACTATTTTCACTATCCTCATGATTTCTTTCAATGTCTTCTGAACTTTCAGTTTAATTGGAATTCTTATTATCTTTTAACAAATAAACATAATATTATCTTCGGCTACTTGTACATGTCTTCCAATAACAATTTTATAATTTAACAGAACTCTATAACTATCTTAATTATAACCTTAAAATATTCCAAATTTTGCTTTTTAAGCCCGTTCATTTTTTTTCCACTTTTTGTGCTTTCACAGATTTAACTGTCGTCTATGTTTAAATACTTTACGTTTGGTTCGATTTCCATATTTTTTTTTCATAAAAAATTTTGTTTTTATTAGTATTTGTAATAGTTGTATTTTCTAAATATGCCAGAGTTTTTATTATTCCAGGCCAATACTTCCAGTTTATATTCGCTTCTCTTAGTAAGCATCTACACATATCCATCGTCAATCAATTATATCTTTCGCTATCCTGTTAAGTTCATGTACACAAAGTGGACACTGTACTAGTTACACATCTTTGGATTTTGTAAGGCTATAAATCCCTGTATTAAGATATCTTTTTTCATTATCATATTACTCAACTGATTTTTTACTAAATTCACATCGTCAATAAAACAATCAATAGTTTCTGATTTTTGCTGAATATTCTTATACATTTGCTGTATTTATCTGTATAACGATCGAAAAATATTTTTTACTGTTATAGCCCATTGTGCTGTGCGGTCCATTTTAATCACTGTGAATAACTTCTTATATTTCTTTATTCTTCCTCCTATCATTTTTAAATAAAATATCTGTCATCTTACTTTCAATACAATTGGCAAATTCCATTTTTATCTTTTCTTATATGTCTGGAATACCATCTAACATTTCATTTGTTACTAATTAAAATTGAAATATTGAAAACTTATATGGCCTAATACTCTATGTCATTTTTCCTTTTCTGGTATTTTTTCACTTTCGTACTCAGAATTTGTTTGATTGAAAATATTTGACATTTTTTGCAAGACACTAATTTGTAAGTAGCTTTATTATATATTTTTGCTAGATGATAAACTTCTACTACTCTAATAGTTCTGGCTTTTTTTCAACGGCTTTGTAAATTTTTCTTAGTATTTCTAACATGATAAACATTACTGAATTCTACTTTAGATTTTTTTTTTAATTCTAAAGAAGTATAGTATCAGTTTTTTTAATTTTAATGCTTTAATTTAATCACCACTTGGTACACTTACTGTTAGTGGGTTTCCTTAAGGACGTTCGGTAGTGATTGAATTTTCCAACGAATTTTTCTGAAATTTTGACCAGACGTTTTTATTGTTGTTACAATAAACCAGTCAAAATTTAAAGAGGTTCCTCTGTTTCGTTTTCGAGATATTGAATTTCAAAGTTAAGTCATTTTAACACTGTCGCTTATGGGAGAACTGACTAAATCACAGTTTTAAGCAAATTGGGCCAGTGAATTTGGCCAATTTTTTTATATGTTACAGATAATGTTATTAATTTGATGTATACCAAGTTTTGCGACGATCGTCTGATTCGTTTATAAATAAAAAATTAAATAAAAGCTCGACCGAAACGCAACGGCAACGTCGCAAGTGGCGGGAAATTCAAAATGTTCCAGGATGTTGATCAGTAAATATCTCAATATTATTGTAGATATTTATGCATTCACGCATAAAATACAAGCTTACGTGTGTGCGTGAGTGTATGTACAGAACGCCCACCCCTTCCCATAAAAAACAATAAATGTTAATAACACGCTATTTATTTTTTTTTTTAATTTCAAATTTATTATTTCTTCTTAAGATACAATTTTTTTGCACATTACAAAATCACATGCTCATAGTTTGAATCACTCATCTTAGAAATCATCCTACTTATCTGACATCCCATGCTGTATGAGACTTGTCAAGTCATTTAAAAATTCAAGTATTTTATTTACACTGGTAGCTCTTTTGATTAAAGGGCTTTGCCCATTTATTAGAAACGATCTTAAACCATCATTACCTTCCATAAATTTATCAACAATAATATTAAAATTAAAAGCTTTATCACAAAAACATTGATACACGAACGCTGTCGTAACCGACGCAGCACGCAGCAGACGAGCAGACAGTGTAGAGTGTGCAGAGACACCTGATGCGTGTACATGAACACTCACACATTTAAGACCCGTACGACGTTGCCAAATCTTCATTCATCGCTGGTTTCCCCTCACCGCGCAAATGTTTCCCCCCGCTAACACTACCGAACGTCCTTAAATAACAAGTTCTTCGAAGTATGTATCCGTACTCATAATATAATTTGTAAACTCTCTATCTAATAACTAATTCAACGTATTTCCAGAGTCGCAATTATTTATTTTGTTTACCATATTCTCTTTATGTATTACTTGCAGCATCTAAGTTACCGTTGAATATTCATTTTTGCTTAAAACTCCACTCAATTCATTTTGATCTCTGTCTCAGCCACTGCCTCTGCTGTGACCTCTGTGTTCTCCTCTCCCTCTTCGTTACATATTTCTAGCTTAAGTGTATTGCTCTGCTTGCCCGTGTTTGGATGACTGACTTCACTAACAATCTTTTTTAATACATCCGATTTCTCCACAGGGTAAACATTGTTTTTTAATTTTTGCCGATAAAATACTAGAACTATTTTTGTTCTTACTTTCTGATTTTTATGAAATTTTTTAGTTTATTTTGAAGCGAAGCTTTTTATAGGACATTCGGAATCTTAGCTTGGGGAGTGACTTTCTAAAAACTGACATAAGTTAGCGACGTGGTCACATGGTCTCTCTCTCCTACATCTAGTGGCTGTGAATTGTACCTATACATATACAGTATAGTGCTGCTGCTACTGCTGCTGCTGCTACTGGTGGCTGGCGATCAGCTCTCTGAGCTGGCCTCCATACTATATACAGTTTCTCGTGAACATCGCAAGGGAGAAAGTAGCTTATAGTATATAAGAAGGGCTGCGCAACTTCTTGAAATCATCCTCCCGGATCATCCGATCCAAGCCTATGCCAGGTTCTCGCTTGACCTGCATTACCTGGCACTGTAGTCAAACCACTATGAGAATCTGACAAATATACTGGCAATGGGCTCTTCTTGACTGCTGTGAATCACTGCCCAACCACCCACCAGTGGCACAAGTTCCAACGGTGGTATCGGAATCCAGCAGAAGGACTGCCTCACCATATCTAGAGCCTCCAATCCAACGCTCTCACTGTTGATTGATCTCTACGGCTAATTCGACATCCTCGGAGAGGATTCTCGCCCAGCACAACTCTCTTTCGCTGTTTAAAGCCGCCCACCCTGGCAGGCTGGTTTTAATAATTTGTTGCAATTTAAGTAGTTTGTTACTATCCGAGGTAGTATTTTATTATTATTAATTATTAAAACAATTATTTTCCATTAAATTCAATCGTTTTACAGTAATTTTATTTTGAAATGTTGCGTGCAGCTCCGATCTCAAACTTTGCACTTCATAGTACCACCTATCACCCGCTAAGTGGCAACCACTAGTTTCTGGTGAACATTGCAAGTAAGAAAGTAACTTATAGTACATAAGAAGAGCTGCGTGACGCTCTAACATCATTTCCCTTAGATCGTGCAAATACGTGTATTGCATGTATCTTTTTCTTTCTAACTGTGTTCGTATCAAGCAATGGTAGAAATACGTACATACTTACTAAACATCACTGTACGCTAAATTCTTCACTCACTTCACTTTAATATCTGTCCTTCTCTCCTATCTCGTCTGTACCAAGTTCTCATGAGCTCTCTACCTCTCAACCAAGAGTAAAGGCAATCGACCCCTGGCCAGCGTGTAGATGACTATCTTTCACAAGACTACGTGGTGGCAATTTTCCTAGAGTTCTTCCCAAGGAAACCCATTTGGAATGTAGCCACACAGTTCCTGGAAGACTTCTTTGAAAGTACTCCCCTACACCCCCTTGGGACGATAAAAGGTGATCCTACTCAAAGGATTAGGACCACTCTGATCAACCTGATTTCCTTCGCCCCCCGAAGGCCAACCCGCTCTACCACCGTGTCACGTTTAAAAGGGCCAAAACCCCTCACAGCAGTGTGGTCTAAGTGCTGCCACTCTTCCAGGATCTGGAGGCATCTTGGCCCAGAGACGATCACCAAGGTGACTCAAAACAACCCAGATGAGGGTAGATAAGTTAAAATGTGTGTACTCATGGCGACTAGACCTCCCCGATCTCTAAGGATTACTTCACAGCCGCCACACATTCACGACGATTTGGACCTTAAGGGAAACAACGATCCTACTACTCCCACAGCTTCAAGTGTGATACCACCATTGTTATTCGGTTTGGAGGATCGTCTTGAATCACTGGGAAGTGACTCTCATTACCTCCAATTCTCCTTCACTGGTCAAAGCCGCCCGCCCCTACCAGCCGCTTGAAACAACATGATACACTTACATTTATAATCCAGCCGACACATGCAAACAAGCATATATGTACAGGCAGCAACAGTGCAGCTACTGCAGCTATTGCTCATTCTTACTGGTAATAAGTCTATAACTACACAGAAAAAAACACATAGCAGAAATACTAAAATAAAGTATCGTGATGCGTCGTTCAACGCTTGCATACACGAACAATCGCATGGAAATGTACCTGTAGTATCTATATAATAATATTTGTCGCCATACAGCGTCTGCTCAACCACATAGGAGCAGACAAAGATCGGCTCAGCTATATGTACATACAGCAGTTGCTCCTCACTGCACATACTCAACATGTGTTATACAGATTTCTCTCCATTTATCTCCTATTAGCTATACTTTATTTGAATTGTACTATTTATTTTCTTTCTGTAAATTATGCATCTCACATATTTCACCATAAATTATTAAACACTTGTCCCAAAAATATAAATGTATTATTCTACGAAATCTGGAATATTTTAAGTGCTGTAATAAACAAACGCTTAGAATAGATTTTTAATCGTTATAGTAAGAATTTCGTTTTGTCCGTAACCAAAAAAAAAAAAAAAAAACAAAAACTCTTTTGGGTCCTAATAAATCTGCACAAGAAAAATTTTTACGACAACTTTCTTATTTTATTTAATAATAATAGGAGTGTTATGGGCTCATATAAAATCTCATCAAAATCGAGAGAACAGCTCTGTGAATAAAATTTGGCAAAATCGAAAAATTAATACCGTGACGCATCAAATAAAAATTAAACTCGCCACTGCATTTGTATCATACACAAGCCAACTATATTTTAACCCACCATCTTACGAGTTAATAGTCAAACGGTTTAAAATGCTACATGGCATTCTTTGGCGTCATGGGCTTTCAGTTTTTATTTTTGGGGGATTAAATATACAAATTTGCGAGCCTGTATAACTGGCTAATCGGGATTAATATGTAGGGGAAAATTCCTGCACTTTTTTAACCTCCATAGAATAAAAAACGTTTAAATTGGAACGCCATAATTCAATTGCGTGCATTTGTAAGAACACTTTTGGTCAAAATGTTTCATTGTCCAGACTTAGGTCCTGCATATTTAACATCACTCAAGTCCTAAGTACAAATTTTTTTAGTTCTCTAAAATGTTAACATCTTTGAAATTTTATGTCGTAAAAAGAATAAAAAATCTGCATTGTGCTCGTAATGCTAAATTAGCCCTTTTTTAATCCTCAAACGAAATAAGTACTTTTTGAGGATCTGAATTCTGTTTTCAGATAGATATCTCTTCACATGACGTTCTAATTGATTTTGACATGAAATACACTGTTTTTGGTAGGACGACCTATGTATGTATTCATGTCTGTGCATGTGGGGTACGTAAGTGCATAACTATGATTTGGCATGTATATATATGTGTATATCCACACACGTTCTTAGTAAAATTACTGTTGGATAAAGTTTTGCTACTACGTATACAAGGCAGCTTTGCTTCTGTCAGGGGTTCGAAGACCCCACACGCTTGATTTGATTTAACACAGTCTACTGTTCTTTGTTCTTCCGAGATGACATATACAAAATCTGTCAAATATAGCTGTAAGTTAGTGGTAGTGCTTTTATATTACATTTTTAGCTTCTTTTAGCGTTCCACCTGCTAATTTATACTCATAAATCTCTTTTTTAAAAACCCCAAAGGATTCATCTCCTGTATCGTAATTTTTAAGTTGACTAGCACACAATTTTTTCCTATGTACTTTACGTTTTCTTCACTTCTGTCCTAATTTGATTTTAACGGGCTACCGAAGCAGTGCGTGAAAAATCAAAGGAAAAAGGACTAGGCTCGGCTATCATTTTCTAATAGTAAAATAAATATACACTGAATTGGTGATTTTATGTATCATTATTCTACTTAGAAAAGTAGTTGAGTAAATAATTAATGAATACACTGATTTTTCTTAAGTGCATGGTAAAATACGACTAACTTATGCTTAACTGTAATCTCCCCCTCCTTGTAGGAAGTGCTTTCCACTCTTTACAATTGATTGCTATTGAAGATTTCCACTTACATAAGCTGAGAGATGTCGTTAAAATAACATTTTTCTAATCCTTTATATAGACAAGACCTTACATTCACTATAGTACATTAATTCCAAACAAAACAAAATTTCCACACTCGTTAATTAAAAAAATTTACAATGAAACTTTAATAGATCTTTATCTGTGAGACAATTCAGATCTTAATTTGACATGTAAGTTAATTGAATCGTTTAAAACGCTATACTCAGCCACTTTGGTACTTGTGCACAACTACCCAGAGTGCAACGCTACGAACACAATTGTGCAGTTCCGGCCTCTCTGGTATGACTGCCATACTCCAGCGCCGCAGCCTCAGTACCCTGCACAACATGCCACCACCGATCACACCCAGTTAGCCAAGACCCAATGACCCTTTTTCCAGTCAACAAGACCCACGGGAAAAAGACAAAGTTGCTAGCCACACGAATCTTTTCAGCTGCAAAATTCTTTTTCGATCGCGTTAGCCAAAAAAAAATCCAAAACCGCACAAAAAGACTCTATTGTGCTTCTAACTGGCCCAGCTACTTCTCCCTGCTCCGTACCTCGGAAAAATCTCCAACAACCCTAGATCAATCGTCTACCGTTCATCAACGATTGCTGATGGGCTGATTATGCACCAGCACCCTCTTTTATTTATTTAATTACCTTTTAACCTTTATTAGCTTGATGGTTTGACCGGCGCCTCCACTGGTCTAGTCCTTATGTTTTAAACCGCTACTCTCCCTCAAGAGTGGAGGTGCTGCCACGAGCAACCTACCCGCCACCGACCAACAAGCCACACCTTTCACGTTTGAGCCACGTCAGCGCCACTCATTGAGTGCATATGCATGACTTACGGCCTGAGAGGCACTACCTGATCGCGCCGAGATCATATATTATACAGGCACGTACACATAAGGCTTAGGGATTTACTACAGACAAGCACCTGCGTGCGTGTGTTCGATGCTGCGACTCCGTCATACGTTGAAGGCGAATTTTTTAGTAGATACTGTACAGCCACAGCCGATGAGCGTCGAATTCTTTGCTCGTCAGAGGTTATGGGACTTAGTTATGATCGCGGAGGCGAGGAAGCTTGCAACCATACATATATGTATAGTAGACGAGTACAATCCGCCTGATTGCAGTACTTTTTTTTCTTTACTGATTTTCATTAAAACTACACTTTTGGCAAACAAACGGAATATTTCCTCTAATGCATCGGGAATCGCTATTGACTATATTTCAAATTCGTTATAACTGGATCATGGTAAGCACAAAAAATAAAATGTTTTTCTAATCAACTTTATGCCCGTGATAATTTCATTCATTTTTTTGCATTGCTTACAAGTGAAGATGTAAAAAGTTTAGTGTTCATTCGATAGCTTATTAAAACCTGAAGTTTTTAACCGCATTATCATTAGTTGGGACGTCCTCGTGAATTTCACAGCTGGTTTTGCACATTTGGTGCAAATTTAAAAAAAAAACCCAGTGATCGCGCCATCTTGGAATGACGTTACAAGTGAAAATACCTTATACAAAAGAACCATTTGACTGATGGTCACTTTCTAGATGCTTTTATGTACGAAGGGTACATAAGTGAGATGGATCACTCCCATGGGTGGGTGATGAGAAGCACGTGTATGTATACTTATTACTGCAGGAATAATATCCTTCAAAAAATTACAGACTATTCTTTAAGATAATTAGTTACTTATGCTTAAATTCCAATAGCATAAAAACTTTAGGTATGGAAGATAAAACCAGTAAACAGTGGGTGCTTAGGTACCCAAGTACAAAGTTATACTTCTATAAAGTTATATAGCAAACAATATAATTATGAGTACAGACATACCTTCCATAAACAATATTGGGTACAAAGGTGGTGCAACTATCGTATAAATGAGTACATCTTCTGTGACTTGGTATAGTTTCAATTGATATTTCAATACTTATTAAATTAAAAATTATAAACAATATATATGGGCACAATACAAAATTAACAATATATAGGCTGGCTAGTACAAGACTCTACGCTTTCGAATCTTCATATTATTTAAAAACAACTTTCTATGCCTACACTAATTACACCTCTATGGTCACAATCACACACTTATTTCTAGTCAATATTGAAAACTTAAAATTTAATTGTATCTCATAATTAAGAAAAACCGTCTTGTAGATCCGCTTTCTTCAATAGAGTAAAAGTAATAGTACATGCCAGTGAATGTGCCTTCCAAGCGCTTATTACATATAGGTTTTTTTGACAGATTCTATTCAAATATCAAACGTATATTAAAATAGTATAAAGAATACCAAAAAAAAATTACTAATATTTTAACTGCATCATTTTTCTTACGTTTAATTTCAAAGAATCGCAATGAAAATGTAACCTTGTAGAAAAATCATGTAAAACCGCATTCATACAATCTGAAGAAATCTCCCAATTTCTTTGAAACAAAAGATTACTCTCAAATAAACTTAGAAAGATATATATGTATATATATTAAATAGATCTGCAAGTTGGATTTTGAATAAATTTAGCAACAGGAGATCAAGTATGCGTAAGAGCATGTACGTGAGTACATCCACATGAGAAAAACAATTGCCAGCTTAGCTGCTTATATTTGCGCTCCTCTTATTTCTCTAAAATTTTTTCTTGGTAATTATGTAAACATCATTCTTATCAGCAATGGAAACATATTTATAAAAGAATAAAATTCAATAAAAATCAATTATTGTATTTGTACAGCAGAAAAAATTTTCTTTTTAATTTTTAAAAATTTTGAAGAAATATGAGAAAAGTTGTATCCACAATTATTTATTTATTTTAAAAGTAAAAAATTGATGATGAGTAAATAAGAAATTATTATTACATATGAAAGCTCTTTGTTCACTTAAGTATAAATGTATTAGGCGAGCTTTTCTGCACACTGGCTGCTGGCCTTTGATTTTCAGTAGAAACGGACTGCTGGGAGGGTAAAGACACTCGCACGCCCACTTGAAGCGTAATTGACTCTTTTGTATGCGTGTTCAAGGGCCTCCTCTTCGCAGCGCGATCTTTGCAGCAGTAAGGCACTCCCGCGCAGTGGTCCTTTCTTCGCTGCTCAAGTCTGGCGTAGCAACAATTGCCGCTGTTGCCATTTTGTTATTCCTTGGCGCCGAAGACGTGTCCTCAAAAGTAGTTCAGCAGACAAATTCGCCTTCCGCTGGTGCTTCGTAAAAGTGTCGATCTACTTTGAATTGTAATCTAAAGCTTTAAGGCACTCTTTCTTTCAAGTCGCAATTGATTCCATGTACGAACGAGGTGATCAATCGTCGTATCGTACTGGACTTTGCGTTTGTTTAATTTTGAATTCATGTTATTTCAAACCGAAACAGTTATAGTTTTTCTTCTCGCGAATTTTCCTTAGAGTATTATTTTTTTGTATATTTTTTCTTTGGTAAAATAAAATCTTATGTAGTATGAAAATCGATATGAGTTTAGCTTCTTTTAGTATTTATCTTTAAGCAAACAATTGTTCTCGGAGTTTACGACAAAATGTATACTTCACAAAACTTGTCATTTAATACGTCTATATTCAATGACACAAAGTTTACCCCCCTCGGATTTTCATTCGTATCTGTCAGATTTTCACGAGTCACAAAAAAAATCTAGCTAGTTAAACACTGCTCTTTTAAAACATACTTATTCCCAAGTTTTCTCAAAAAAACATAGAACAAAAAAACTTATTTTATTAAGTAAATGATTGACTTATTAAATTTTCAATTAAACCGAATTCATTAATATACAATGGATAAAAACTTTCACTAGGGCTGCTGTTATGAACTACAACATAAGACGCAGAAATCGAATTCCTTATTTTTTTAATTAATTTGTTTTTTTTTATGCGTTGAAAAAATAAAATTTAAAATGTGTGGTGTAGTGGTGTGGCGTTATGTAGTTTAGAAGGAACCGGAAGTATGTGACGGGGCTGAGGAAAGAGGGGAAAATCAAATAAAATTCACTTCCGTCAAACTTTTTCTCAAGGCCAAAATCTAAAACAGTTGATTTACTTTCACGCGTAACGCACCTATAGAAGTATAACTTCAAAAAATAAGATGTATCCAGAATAGTCAATCTGATCTTCTTTCGATTAATATGAGCTATACATTTTTAAAATTAGAGATTTTAGTGATATAGTATAAAAGTACAAAGCCTCATAAAGGTCTGTACCAAGTTTAAGATCATAAGTTCTAAGTAGAATGGCTTTTTAAAGGGTCTTAGATTAGACTAAACGGCAAGCGTCTTAGATATTTTTTAAAAACTTTCTTGACAACTTACATTTAAGCCTATGTTAAAGATGACAAATAAGGGAAACCTTATTAATTTTTTTCTTGAAACCTGTACACGCGATTTCGTTCGAATTTGGTGACTACGACTATGCAGCATTTCTTCACAACACATATATTTTTTAAACAATTTTATCGTGAAGTGAATTGCGCCCCAACTCTCTAGTCCTAAGTTCTATTTACTATCTCCAAAGTTTTTTCTAAAATTATAAATGCCTCATTTATCTAACTAAATGCAATCGATATGGATTTATATTTTTCTGATTCGAATTCTTAAAAACGTTTTCACTATTTTTCAAATCTAAAAATAAATGAAAAGTGTTATGGATGCTCACCCTTTTTAAAAGATGAACGTATGCAATGCCAGTCCAAGTAATTGATACAATCTTTATTTCTTGAAAAATTAAATAATGAATTGACGTTTTATAAAAAAATGAAGAAAATCTTCTGTAAAATAGTTGTTATGCTATCTCTAATTTACACAATCTCATTACTTTCTGGAAGTAAAAATCGAGCGAAAAATGTCTTAAATAAAAAAAAATTGATTGAAATAGTATAAGATAGTTATTATTAGGTGTTAAGCAAATTTGATTATTATCTGAATAGCTTCTCACTGACCCTAGACATAAACAGACAGCTAATTTGAATCGTGAAGTTGCTACAGCCTACCATAATATTTGTTCTTTAATATTGTGACATGGAAGCTAAAGCTATCACGTCCTTATGTCCCTATATTTTTGGGTAAGTCAACTGCAGCTACCGAGTTCTATAACTCTCTCTCTCTCTCTCTCTCTCTCTGTGTGTGTGTGTGTGTGTATGTGTGTGCGTGTATGTATATTATAAATAGAGAGAAGCTTTCGATGCGTCTCACAGGAATCAAGAGCTGGGTCGTCACGTCGATGACTTATTTTTAGGACTTCCAACTATTTGCTGATTTTTAGGAGCGTTGAATATTTCAGATGCTAAGGGCCTACTGCATAGCGTAGCACAGTATCGAATTGGACATCAGTGAAGAAATGCATTAAGGAAACACTATCTTGAAAGATAAATACTACAATTTTTAACAAAAAAAACAATTGTAATACACGAACGGTACAATAGAAAAAGCCTTAGCTTTGATCACGTACATGAGTTCGGAAAAAAGTGGCTATAGCAGTCAACTACACGAAATTCACGCAAATTGACAGTTTGATCTTGAGCTAAGCAAATATACAAACTAGAACCTAACACTAAATACAAAAATCACACTCTCATTCGATTGGTGCTGCATTTAAGCAGTAATAATGAGATATGGAAAAAAATTAATTGAGCTTCTAATGACACATATTCCTCTTTTCTATATTAATTAGTGTAAAGCGTTCCTCACAAGTTATTACGACAAAGCACAGCTAAACCGTTATCACCATCCATACCTCGCTTCGTCGAAGCATTGAAGTTAGTTAGCTACAAGTGCTCAAAATATTCGCACTTAACATATTATAACATTAAATTTCGATTGTAAGCTACGTATACTTAAAGTGACATAATTTCTGGTACAGGTAATGAACATTTGAATATTGATTTAATTTTGATTTTATGTATTGTTATTTCTAATTTTTAATGTTAGTTACGTTACAGTATTTTTTTTTGCATCAACTCGAGTCTAATTTTAAAGTTTTTTAACATAATGCCTAACTATCTAGTGTTTAAGTTTAAAAAAAAGGACAGTGGGTGCTTGGGTACAAAAGGATAAAGTTATACTTCTATAAAATTATATGGCAGATAGTATAATTATAAATATAAATATACCTTCTATGGAACGATATCGTGCAGAAAGGTGGTGCAAATTATCGTTAGATTGAGTTTACCAACGTAAGTTGGGTATGGTTTCAATAAATATTGTATTATTTAACAACTGAACGATTATGAACAAAATATAATGGCACAATACAATTTAAACAATATGTAGGCTGGCCAGTATAAGACTATGCAGTTTCATCGAATCTTCTAATAATTTAAAAACACCTTTGTACCACCTTCGCTGATTCAATCTCTAACATCACGATCTTATCTGTCACATTCAATCACACTTATTTCTACTTCATAATTTATACCTAAAGTATAATTGTATCCTAAAGGATTCGAAAAACTATCCTGTAGTATCGCTTTCTTTAATTGTGTAGTAGTAGAAGTCAGTGGATGTCCCTTCAGAACGTTCATCACACATCGATTTTTTTGACAGATTTTATTCAATTATTAAAAGTATAATTAAAATAGCATAAGAAATACCCAAAAAACTTGCAGATTATTCGACTGTACCCTTTTTTACATGTTGAATTTAAAAAATTGTAATTTAACATGCAATCTTATAGAAAAATCATTTCTAATTGCATTTGTAAGATGTGTATAAATCTTCCAATTCTTGTTTGTATGAGAGATTACTTTTAGATAAACCTGTTTTATTTTCAGATAGGTCTATAGTTTTTTTTTTTTTTTTTTCATAACACTACAAACAAGGGGTCAAGTATGCGTAATAGCGCGCATGTAAGTACATACACATGAGAAAAATAATTTCCATTATTACTGTACATACACATATTTGCGCTCCTCCCACCTCTCTGAACTGTGAGCTTAACTTTTTCCATACTCACTACGTGATAAACATCCTCAAGTCGAAAAATTACCTCAGTCACAAAAGAAAACTTGTAAAAAAAAAAAATGAAATATAAGTTAGTTATTGTATTTATACAGAACAAGAAAATTTTTCCTCATTTGGAAAAATAAGTATCAACAATTATTTATTTATTTTAAAATAAGCAAATTAATAATAAGTTAATAAATTTTTATCAATACATAGGAAAGCTGCTCTGCTAAAATTCAGTAATTTCTATGTTTTTGAAAAATTTATGAGTAAAAAAGTTAGTTCATTAAATAAATTATTTATTTATTACTGTCGTTTATAATTGATTAATTTAAAATTAATTAATTAAATTCATAAACAGTAAATAAAAGTTTACCAAAAAATAAGTAATAAATCACACCATAAGAAGTAGTAATCGAATTTCATTTATCGAGACCTCTCATGGCAGAGTAGGTGAGGGCCTTGGCTGGTTATGCAAGAAGGCAGTGGTTTGAAACTATTTGGAAATATATTTTTTTTTTTTTAGAGTTCGTTAAAAGAAAAACAAATGGAATTCAAATTTTCAAAATATGTATTGTGGTGTGGAGGAGAAAGGACTGGCGTGAAATAGCGTGGTAGAGTGCGGTGAGAGGGGTTGTAGAAGGGACTACACTGCTAGTATAGCACTGCAGCATGATGAGATGGGACCGAAAGGCAGTGCTCTGAACGTCATTTTTTAGCATGTTTGGCAGTTTATTTTCTAAAATTGTTTAATCTAGTTACTATTTCTAATTACCTTTGTACCTCAGTGGTTCGGTGCCTGTGGTATCGTGACGTAGAGACGTGGCGCGTTCGTCTCTTCTCAACTAGATGTTAGCCTGGACGCACCTCTTGTTCAAGCGAAAGCAACTTTGCCATTTATCTAGCTTTGATTTTCGTTAAGCTTCCTTGTTGACTGTCCTTTGGTCGCAACACAAGCATCTCGCTTTACTCACGCATCTACAACTCCTACAATTTGTAATGATGTTTTGCTCCTTTTCTTTCGTATCTCTCGTTAGAGCTTTCACACATCTTTGATAAGCAAGATTTAACGTTCTTTAAAAAGTTTATAATTTTGCATATTATGTGTAAACAGCTAAATATTCTCATTTTAATACACATATCATGTTAAAGCAATAAAAAAAAGTTATTTCATATTTTGACTTATTTATCACACTTTCACACCTGCAAATAAAATGTGCTTCATCTCTAATGTCGAATCTAAATCAGCAGATTGACCGAGATGTCACTAATCAAACAAAGGCTATTATTGTGTACTTACATTATAACGGAGTTCGTTGTAAGTACTGTCCACTTACATATATAATCATTCATCAACTAACTTACTATTATCGCTAGTTGTACTGCTGCTTTAGCATTCAAATGCTCCGTGCAATGTTTGTAGGAGTTAATAGTTGACCAAAACTTCACAGGACAGGTGTCAGTTAAAAAAAGTACAATTTTTTCACGTCGTAAAGCGTTTTTATATGTTTCTGTGATAAAAAACTCTCACTATTATAAATTGCTCATTACCAAAATTAAATAAGAGTCATCGGCAAATGAAGCTAACAACATATTGCTGTATTCGCATGTGTTTCTCGTTAAGAGAAATCTCGTCTTAAAAACTTATTACCTAAATCCGCTGACTACTTTTAAATAAATATTAAAATTCTAGAAAATCAGATATTAAAAGAAAACTTATAAGAAATAAAATTAATTATCACTTTGGAAACCTTAGGTCAATCATTGACTAGTTACAAACGAAATTACAAATAAAAAAAGCACGTGTTGGTGCAAAATCGTACTGCAGAAACGCTTCTAGAATTTTTTTGTTTTATATTTAAATCTAAAGTTTTGTACAGATATTCTTAAAAATTAGTGAAAGAATATCATTAGAAAAAAATAAGGGATTTCGATAATTTTTAATAGATTTTTTTCAAATTTACGTAGTGCACGTCGTACATTTTTAAGTTATTATTTTTTCGTGCTTAAACAAAATATATCTGAGATTTTTATAATAGCTGTAAGAAATTTTATCTCCTCGGGAATATCTACAACAATTTTTGTAATGAATAATGAATAATAGCATGAGTTCTAGTAAGTCAAATATAACCATTCTCGGCGCACGGCTTATAAACCCACTAGATACGGCACTTAACACTGGAGCCTCCTTAAGTCAAGAAGTAACACATGATTAGCAATCTGTTTACTAATCGATGCTTATAGTAGAAATGGTAGGCAAGGATTATTGATGAACCACATGCTGACATTGTAGCTTTTGAAGTGAAACTTCTTTAGGCGCGCCTTATATAAGGAGTTAACCCGTGAAACGAGCGAACGAGCGAACACAACCATGCACATAAGTATCTATATATATTATCTGTAATAACCAGCCAGCGCTAACTGCAGCGCAGGAAGAGGATGTTTGTCTGTCTCTCATCCTCTCGCTCCCCCCCTCTCGCATGCGCACAATAGTGCGCCGCAGTTACGGTATCTATATATATGTATATATTACAACTTCCCTCTATAGTACTCTACACCTACTGCTGCATGGTAGAAATCGTAACAAGGCTATATAATACAGACTAAACTGGGTCTTTGTTACAGCTAAGATACTATCAGGTAAATAATGTCCAACACAAAAAGTCGCTTGATCTCTTTGAAGTCTTCGAAAAACATAAGAAAATCGTTCTCTTTTTCTATCAATCCTTTCCCATGTATGTAAAAAAGTGTGCGTAAAGTATTATAAATACGTATAAATATGTTCAATACGACAATCTATCCTTTGGAAACAAGAAAAAACGCTCTATCTCGGAAAGGGAGCAAAATTGGCTAAAAATAACACTTTTTACAGGTTTTCTAAAAGGGAACTACATGATCAAGGTGCACAAACATAGAGGAATTAAACTATGCACAAACATCGTACTCGCAGGTATAAACAGCCGTTGGTTTATACACAAACGTAACCTCAATTTTTTCGTTATTCGATTGTATCTTGAAAAGAACAAGTGAAAAAAGATTTCTTATACAGTATGGCATGTTTGAAAAATTAATACGGACGTTGACAAAATCTTTAAAATTCTTATTACTACATAACCTCTCAAAACAGGAAAAGCAGTCGTATTGTTAAGGGGGAGCCAGATAAGTCAAAAATAATTCGACGTATAGAAAATAAGTATTGAAGTACAACAGTTTTCTGCTACACAGATTTATACAAACAATTGTAATAGTTCTTAAAATAATGTCATACCTCAAAGGCAAAGCTACATCCTTCATTACTAATCAAAATTAATTTATTTTCTGTTCTCTATCCTGTATTATAAGAAAAAGTGTCACTTGACTAAAACTTTTATTCTTATGTTTAATTTTAAGATTAGTATAAATTAGTTAATCGCAGGTAAATTTTTAAATTTTTGTATTTAATCATAAATAATCATAGAAAACAAATTAAATAAAGAATTACACTTTTACAATGGAAAATAGCTATATATAGCTATAGAATTTTAGCACGGCGTAATGGGACAAAAGTACCTCCTTTCGGCGCAGTATGGTGAAACTTCTTGGTCCATTCTACATTACATGACCAACAATTTGTACATGTATTACATACATCGTAGCAAACATGGAAGTACTTAAACTGCGCGAATTACGTGTAACATAAGCAGTTCATTAAAGTTTATGTATTGTCTGCACGCACGTGCTAGAATACGTAATAACATTAAAATTTTCTCTATTTTAATATCGAATTCTAAAAGGTCTATTCAAATAAGGTGTACTCTAATTTTCTCAGTTCCTATTATACCGTGTTTAATAATATTTGAGTCGGAAGTTTTACTTCTGCCAGGAGCTCTGAGACCCACACCTGATTTTTCTTGCAGTGAAACATTGAGTAAGATCGTTCCACAGTACCAAATATTTTAGCCGGCTTGAAAATGTAAGTCAATCATGGTGTATGTTAATAACAATGGCACGAGTAAATTAATATTCCAATGTTGTAACTTTGTATAATTTTCCAGTGTTGTTCACTTAATCTTGAGTTTTATAATAAATTTATAAAACAGCATTAAAAATTGAATTCAAAATACCAAGATTAACACATTTACATATCGATAGAATCTATACATGTACATGTCACCATATTGTGAAATAAGAGTGGCGCTTTTATACTTCCAGTATACTAAATGCGTTATCGGTGACATAAAAAACGCATATATATATTGGATCATGATATATAAGCTGTGTTTACTGAATGCATACTTTGTACACATCCGTACACATATGTATTTTTTTAAATGCAATGTTAGAATATCGTTAATGGTTCGCTCGCTGATTCGTGGCATCAACTTCAGATGTAACAGCTCCCTTTTCTTAGATTCATGCAACTACAAATTAAATTAAAATTTTTTGCAATCGAATGAGACTTATCTGCTAATCGCTTAATTAGATTTTTTTCTGATGTTGATTCAAGTCGACTTAGTTGTTTAAACATAATAGCTCAGTTGTCTTGCATTCATATCATGCATGTAAGTTACTATAGTTAGAGGCGAAATACTTGAAATTTAATTGTAACTTACAGTCACATTGTTCTTTAGAAAAATCATCAACTAATGATTTTATTTTTTTGCTTTTGTTGTAAAGAAATACAGTTGAGAAACAACATTCTACTGAATTATTATTTCAGACCTTTTCCCTACTTCATACAACCGTCTTGTACATATATTACGTATAATGATTCGTGTTTATAGATATTGTAAGCAATAGCAAAGTAACAAAAAGTGCTTTAAAAAAATCGGCATCTTCAATAAATATAACTTACTTGTCCCCATGATCATGCTCTCCAAATAACCCCATCGGTTGTAAGGGTAGACAAGCGGGAGTTGGAGCTGTTCTCGTTTTCAACGGCACACCTCAAATTTTTAGATGATGAGAATGGACCTGCTATTACTGCTTTTCCGAGCTGTGACGGCCTGTAGCCGACTTTATTGAAACTATCTTACTGGGTGCACTTATTTTTTTCGTTTAACCACAGATAAATCAACAAATCATGAATAAGAGAAACAACGATTGCAGCATCGTTATTGACAGTGGCTATACAATTGTGGCTATGACAAATGATGAAAGTAAAGGAAGCCTTCTTTGGGTTCTCTCCTTTGTCACCACTTGGATTTCACGCGTCTTTTTCACATCATCATCTAAGTATTGCCACACATTAAATGAATCCAACGAGTGCCGGTTAAATTTTAAGCCCACACTGCTGCACTGTCTTCAAAATGTGCCATAAACGGACTGGCTCGTTGAAAATTTTATTGGACTATCGGGAACCGAACACCTCTTTCTTTTTGTTTTCTGCAGCCGTTATTACCCACGTTTATAGATAGTAATTGCTGTCGCTGCAGAGACTCTTAGGCCCTCCTTCTCTATGCCGTTTCCTACCCGCTATTACCTATCATCTACTGCAATAAGAATGTTTGGCCACAAGCTCTACAACGTGCAGCGCCGCTACAGAAGAGCCATCATGGTGTCTAAAATGTATATAGGTATATAATGTTGACCGTTTTTAGACTTAGTTATGACTGTCAATTCATTGCTTACATGTACATAAATCAAGGCTGCTCAGCATACAGTCATAAGACTCGTAAGGCTTATTACTGTATGTGTACGTATACATTTTTAATTCAACAATGGTAGATGTGTATTTGTATATCCATTCATACATTTGAGATGCCATGATGGCTCTTTAGTAGCAGCGCTTTAAGTGGCACAGTTTGAGGTCAAACATTCTCATACAATCCAGTTTAAAAAAAAACATTATTTTCTTCTAGCTTGCGAGAAGTATTTTGCGTTCACTACCAGCTACATTATTATTGTCAATAGACATATTAATAAATATAGGATCAAGCTATCAGACAGATAGATAATTTAGAATGATACGTGATGCTTGATGATTGTAGTCATAGTAAGAACTTCAGGGTTGCTTTTTTTTAACGAGTTTTGAAAATAAGCTTTATTAAGACCTTAAAGGCTTTTATAGCTAGAGGGTTGCTTTTGCCCTGACCTAGCAGTCAACTCACATAACGAGCAGACATGTAACAGTTGTATGTTACTGTTACTTTTTACGCCATCAAAAAAAGTGAGAGAAAGAGAGAGATAGAGAGACATAAAGCAAGCAAGCCAAAAAATGACAATAACCGTATTGCAGTAGCATATTATTATCACTATCTTTGAAATAATTGCAAGGGAACGAAAATACTGTTTAATGGAAAAAAGTACCCACTACATACTTTTGTTGTGTATTAATTTTTTGTCCTTTGCTACTGCTACTGTATTCAAAATAGCCACTATAGTAAACCAGTGGACAGTGAGTACTTGGGTACCCAGACATCAAGTTATACTTCTCTAAAATTATATGGAAAATAATATAATTATGAGTATAAAAATACCTTATACCAAACAATATTGTGTAAAAAGTCGTGAAGTTATCTTATAAATAAGTAAACCTACGTAGATTGGGTATGATTTTAAATAATATTTAATGAATAAACGATTATAAACAATATGTTGTGTAAACAATACAATAAAAATAACTCACAGGCTTGCCAGTACAAGACTGCGCTTTCATGAAATTTTCCGATGGTTTTAAAACAACTTCCTACTGCCTATGCGCTGATTACATCTGTAACATTACCCTCACATCCATCACATACGCTTCTACACTTATTTCTAGTCCATATTCAATACCCAAAATATCATTTTATCTAGAAAATTGAGAAAAACCGTCCTGTCGCATCACTTTCTTTAATAGGGTAGTATTATATGCCAGTGAATTTCCCTTCGGGACGTTCATCACATATAGGTTTTTTTGACAGATATTATCACATTAAATGGAATTTATATGATTTGTAGACACCTTATAATTTTTTGGGTACAAAAAATTACTTATAGATAAACCTATAAAATTTTTAAATAGATCCACAAGTTGGTTTTTAAATAAATTTAGAAATGGGATTAAGTATGCGTAATGGCATGTATGTGAGTACATCCACATGAGAAAAACAACTGCTAACTTTACTGCACATATTAGCGTTCTTCTCACTTCTCTGAAGTTTTGCCCCATTTACTATGTTAAGAACGTCCTTAAGTCAAAAAATCACTTTAATCACGAATGAAAAAGTTGCAAAAGAATAAAACACAATAAAAATCAATTATTGTATTTGTGCAGTACAAAAAAATTTGTTTTTAATTTTTGAAAATTTTCAAAAAAGATTTAAAATTGTATAAACAATCATTTATTTTTTGTAAAAATAAACAATTTAAAATGCTAGGGGTCCACCTTTAAACGACATTGGGGGTGAGCCACCTGCAAGGTTAAATACCGCAGAAAATAATTATCTTTTAGCTGCTGTTTGCAGATAGTTATTTTCAGGCTTTTACTTTTTTAATTTTAAACGTTCCTTTTTCCCAAACATGATCAAGTTATTGAATTGATTGTTGATTTTTACTTTGAATTTGTTATTTTTCTTTTCCGTTAATTTCAAATTATATTTATGCAAATTATGGTTATTTTCTATTTGTCTTTTTATTAATTCCAATCTCTTTATGAAAAAAATTTTTAACTTAATAAGCTCCTGCCCAAATAATTTATTACTACTTTACTTATTTTTCTTATTACT
>NW_019379974.1:63616-98710 GCF_000648655.2 Copidosoma floridanum
GCTTATACATTTCCATATATATATATATATATTTCCAACGTAGGTCACTTTAAGTGACTGATCTAGGGTAAAGAGTAAAAACTAGAATAAAAACCTTTTCACAGTCACAGACATTATCCGCATCTCAACCAAGTATATAGAGAAACAAACGTCACTAAAAATACATTAAAAAATTTTTATTCTCTCAAAATGAATTTTTATAGTTAATACCCTCAAGTGCATACGTTTGTGATTCAAATGTAGAAATTACCGGAATAAAGCCAAACAGTTTTAGAAATGAGAAAATTCCACAGTTACATGGTCAAATTACAATTAATCTTTGTGCATTATCGTGGACAAGTATGTTTTTGAAAATGACCAGAGCAACACTGATAAATTTTCAGAGGAAAATACATACATCCAGTGTATGAGCCACGAAGGAGTGAATAACGACAAGAAATAACTAAAACACACTTGACCAGTGACACAGACTCTGGTAAAAAAAATATACGGACATGTAAGTTGTTTAAGTTACCTACAAATGAGAACCGAATCTGACAAAAAGACTTGAGCAAAGTCTATGAAAAATATTTAGTAAAACTGAAGAAGAAAGCGAACCAGAACAACTAAAGCAGGACTTTCTTTCCATAATCTGATTCTCTGATGGAGATGATACAGATTCTTCAAATTAATGGTATGCTAAATGAAATGGATACTTATGATCTTCATAATTTTGATTATTCCATACTAGATGGTAAAGTTCCCAAAAATGCTTGACATACTACAGATTTTGAACCTCTATGCGACAAAGACGAAGTTTTACAAAAATATACCTTGAACGGAAAAGTATTAATTACTTCACGTATTAAAAAAAAACCCTATAAGCTTAAATACACTAACACAGACGATTACCGCCAAATGATTCAAAGTATCTGACTAAGAACAGATAACAGAAGAATCCTCAGAGATTTGTGATAGATATAACCTAATTTTAATTAACCATAATTAAATAAATCAAGAAATTAAAGTCATACATCTAATTCTATGCTACAATTATTGCAGTAATATTTGTAGTTTGCAAAGTAGTTTAAAGTCAATAAACAACGTAATTACTACTAGATATTGTCTTACTTGTAAAAAAGGCAGTAGACAGGCGTGCCAGGCAGTCACGTCTAGACGCGTCTGTCTCAAAACTCTTTAGAGCGATAAGTACTCTAGACTTTAATGATTTAAAAACAAAAAAATTAAAAGTAGGCCAAATACTAGTGACCCCCTATGTGGAACCTAATACATTGTCAATTATGAAACGTCTGCTGATCTGATAACTACAGAAAAATTTTTTTAAGCTATTTAATCTTATGAAGATAATAATGAAGCAAATCTACAAAACGATTTGTATTCTAGGGAGAGACGATCTCACAGATAATTCCAAACCCGTAATAATAATCGAGAATTGTTTAAAACATTCGACAAGAAACCTATGCAAATGACTATTTATTACAGTAAGATTGTTTTCCCGATAACTAAAAAACGTTATGAAACAATTTAAATGCTTTATAACAGTTCTTTCAGGGGACATGAGGAAATAAATCAAAATTATCGGGAAATGTGAGAACCATTTGATAGGCCTGAAATAAGAAATTATATTCAATATAAGTTCATAAATACAGAAAATGTTATGAAAGAAAAATTTAAACAAATAAAAATAAGAGAAGCTTTGGTGCTTACTAGTTTATTGTTACTATTTCTGTTTATTAAAGCCTTTGATAGGGATACACTTTTATTTGACATAGGATTTCGTATTCATTCTTGTATCACATTTACGATCAAGTACGTTTGCCGATGCACTCTTACAAAATTAAATGTTAGTTTACGGTGTGCCTAGAGCCATGTTATCAGATAGACATGCCACCTTTGTATCTAACTTATTAAAACAACTCATGAGAACTCTAAAAATGAACCATCTGATAACGTCATCATATCATACCCCAACAAACGGATCTCTACAAAGAAGTTACGCTGCTTTAGCTGATTTTGTACAAACTTACTTCGAAACATGATGATGGCTAAGTCAGTTTGGCATAGTTTTTAGCTTTTACATATAATGTGAGTGTTCATACAGCAACAAATTTTACGCCCTATAAACTAGTATTCGAAAGAGTAGCAAGATTTGCATCAAGAATACCTAAGGATGAAAGGTCATAAACTTATTCATTATTATACTCTTTAGATTTTATTTAGTGACTTTAAGTATTACAAATTACAGCAGGAAACTAACAAATAAAAATGAAAATGCAACTAAAAACAAAATATAACAAAAATAAAAAAAGCCATTATGTTTAAACTAGGAGCTGACGTGCGGGTATTGAAGAAAGTGCATACCCATAAACTTAATAGCGCCTGTAATGAATCATTAAAAATAAAAACAGTTCTAGAAAAAAAATAATGTGTTACTTGAGAAAGACAATGGTGAAATCTTAGGAAAAAATGCAGATAAACAAAAACTGCTTTCCCGATAGTACTCCTATGAAAATAATATTCTACATGTCTTCCAGAATAGAAAGAGCTATGTCGATTATGTTAGCCGTTTTGATTATAATAGTACCTGAAGATTATTTAGATTCAAACTATTTTAATCATAGTAACTATATTATAGAACCTTTAAAAATGTACCTTCGGTAACAGAAGACAGTATCAATGTTATGAACAGTAACATTGATAATTTGCGTGCCAATAGAAAGAAATACAATAAATCGCATGAACAAACGAGCCATATTTTAGTAGCTGTATTCAAGGAACTATATAATACTACACAATACTACGAATATATTCTAAAACAAATTTCTGACATACTAACAACAGGACAAGACTTGACTATTGACAGATATCTAATATATTTATCAGCTTACATTAGAGAAACTGACACTACATTTGATCATACGAGGTCGGTTCAAAAGAAAAGACGAATTTTGAATTTTTTTTAAAAGTGCTTATTTATTTATCAATATCCATTTTATTCCCTTTAAAGTTATTCTTCTCAGGTACAACATACTTATGCTAGCGCTTATTGCAATCCTTGGAGTACTTTTGAAATGCGCTTTTCGATACTGCCATCAGATTGTTTTTTGATTCTGACTCTATCTCATCAACTGTGATCTCATTATCGTCATACAGACTCCAAGATTTGTTTTTCCACAATTCCAATCGTTTGAGCCGTATCGCTTGCAAACATTGTATAACTTCCTTGTAGTATTTCTTATTAACCATACGACCTGTTGGCAAGAGCTCATGATGCACCAATTCATTGTAATCGATGAAAACAGTAAACAAAACCTTCATGTTTGATCGAATTTGGCATACTTTTTTGATCTTAGCTCACCTAGCCGCTTTCGTTGGAATGATTGGGCTTTAGTTTCAACATCATAACCAATTACCGTTTACGTTTACCGTTGACCATTTAAGTTTTGTCAACAGTCATGATCCTTTTAAGCCAACCTTAAACCAGGATCATCGTTGACGTCATTCAACAACTCCTGAGCAATACTCATACGACGTTGCTTTTTCTCAAAATTAAGCTATTTCAGAACAAAATTTTGCTGCCACACGTTTTATGTCCAAAACATTAAAAAAAATTGCATGGCATAAGCTGATTAATATGCCAATATCCTCTGCAACTTCCCTAATAGTGATTCGCCGATTTTTCAAAACAATTTTTTTTCCTTTATACATAACTACGTACTTCTTTCACTTGCTCCTTAGTCATCATAATTAATATTAGGAAACAAACTTGGTTTTATGGTGCATGACTATTCAATATTAATTATTAATTTTTTCACTGTTTTAATGTTTTCTTCGCTTGTTGACGTGGTTGCAACTCCAGGATGTTCGTCGTCATCAATATTTTCTCGGCCTTTTGTAAAGCACTTGTACTACTTACAAATACTTCTTTAAGTCAATGTTTCAAGTGCCTTGGAGTACTTTATTCCATTTTTAACGCAAAATGTAATACGTCTCCTTTAATTTTATTTTCAAAAGTCAAATATCGAAGAACACAAAAAAACGTGACTAACTTTTTCAGTTGTCAACATCATACTACGAATTTAAATTGGCTGATGATGCCAACGTATTAAAGACATATTTGTACCTATTAAACAAAAAAAAATTTCGATAATCAAATATACACAGCCCACAAAAATTTAAAATTCACCTTTTCTTTTGAACAGACCTCATATTATTCGTTCTTATGAGGATCTGATTAACATCTTTCATGATTTTGAAAGAGATAAAGCGCATCTAGAGTTATTTACTTTTATTATATTGAGAACCATAGCCCAAGATGTAAAGAATCTGTCAGAAAATCTAGAATTCGTACCACCAATAGAAAATCTTCGAGCTAGCAAAATAAGCACTCCAAGCAAAGTAAATAATGTGCATCAAGAAAGTAGAATTATAGTAATATTAAATTTGCCACTCATAGATCGAACCCCTTATCATCTTTATAGACTATATTCTATCATGATATTTTAACCTGGACGAAATAGATCTGCCTACATAAAACCATCGTCCCCTTACTTAGCAGTAGTAACAGCCTACAATTCGTATTCAAGATTAAACGAGGTTACATTCAATTAACGTAATAAAACGTTACATGATCATGTATGCTCAGCTATGAAACCATTAAAAGAACCGTATTCTTTGAATAGATCTCAAACTCTCATAATATTATGAATTAAAGCAGAAGTATTTAAAAACTGTGAAATGATAGTGACACAGAAAGTACGAGGTCAATGTAATTATTATCGACCGATAACTCATGGTTATTCTTGACACTCAATAAAGACCAATTAAACATTATCTGTCATAATAAAATGTATTAATAACAAAGAGTAAAATGTGTACGTTTCTTACGAATAAATAATGGGCTAACCGGAAAACACATGTTTTCTTAACTAGTAACAGTAAGATCATCACTCAGATGCAATATACCAATTTGGTATAAGTGAACTTTAACTTGACTTTTTAAATAAACTCTAAAGAGATAAAAATTATTTATATGATCCTATAAAATCAATTAAAGAACTTAATTTTAGTAAATAAGCGTTAACACAAAAAGAGTTAAGTACACAAATCATAATAAACCAATTAGAAAAAATACGAAGCCGAAAACTAAAAGAAAACAAATTTCTCTTTTTTTTTTAATGCGTAATATCATTAAAGTTATTATTGTGATAATTGTAATAGTGTTAATGATAAACAAGGCAAGAAGTTATATAGAAAACTATGAAACGTAGCGTTTTGGATATACTTATGAAACGCACTGTTAGCTTAGTGAACGCAGAACCTCAAGAAATTATAAAATAAGAACCAAAAGAAGATAAACCAACTGAACCGTATGTTATAATTAAAGAGAAACCTTAAGAATCTGAAGCAGTGAAAACTTGACTCATAATAAAGTCATGGAGTTAAACACTGCTACGCCATACACCACAAAAATTAGGAATAGATTTGTAGTTCAATTATTATTCGATACTGTTCTTTCAAGCTTCACAATGAACCTAAATTTTGACACTTATATTACAATATAGACTAAAGTTACTATAAATTGTTCTTTACATAAAGTTATTAAAAAGTTAGGAAACAGAAAAAACATCAGAGGAATGCAAATACTTCTGGGTTTTTATAGTCACATACAATGAACTATAACTCCCAATTACGTTAGTAACTCATTCATTAAAGAACCGGATAAAACACTTAATGAAGAAAAAGAAACTTAGACAACTTCTACTTTTTTTATAAAATCTACCATTTGTCTAACAAAATATATCTATATATCAACATCACCAAAAGGTAGTAAAAATGATTACCAAATATTGACGCAAAAAGACTGATGTGTCTACAACTATAGGATATAGAACAATGAAAAAGAGAAAAGGACTTCTTTGATTATTTTTCTCGATTAAAAATCTTAGAATATTACTACGCTGTTAAAAAATTAACGAGAATGACTATATTAAGGGTTCTATGATCTATTTGATATCTATACAAAATATATAGACCCTAAAAGTCATATTTAAGCATTGCAGAATAGTGAACCTACATATTGCATAAAATACCTAAACTTATTATTAGAGTGAAAAATACAACATAGTTATGGAAATCACCCATTATTTTTGTAAATAAGTTGAGTCAATGACATATAAAAAACATTTTATTACATGTAGATGACATTGACGTACACAAACTTGAGAAATAAGGCCGACTTTTGACAAAACTATCGATTTACGAGAGAAAATCAGTGGTAGCAGAAAATTAGATCAATAAAAAAATTTTATCACTTGACAAGCTACATGCTATATCAAGAAACTACATCACTCAGTTTTAAGATTTGAATTTTATAATTTACAAATTAACTAACAAATCTATATTTAATTCAAATATTAACATTACTTGTTTCAATTCTACTTGTGGATGCGGATACTACATAACCCTTTTTCTTATTGCACTCTGTTGTCTAATTCTTCTTTAAAAAGGAAAAAAAAAAATTTTTAACATACCATTATTACATGCTTATTGTGAATCAAAATGTTAGCATTACATACTTACGTTTTATTCATAATTATGGACAATATACTGAAAATTTTGAAATAAAGGTCGTCTATATAATACGTCACACATTTTTAACATATTCTTAATTCCTTTTTCTCTATGTCACACGTTTTCACAAATACTTGACCCCTCTTTTTCTTCTAGGAGATCGCATATACTTTTAGTTTCTTAAAATTTTAGATTTTTCTTTTAGTTTTTCTGACTATTACGAGAAAATGTTAGTTCATGTTTACATTTATTTATACTACGTCATATACATAAGTTTATGTATCATTTATATTGATTTTTTGTGTCAAATCACAAAGTATAATGTATTGTATGGATTTTACATCACAGAAAATGTTGAAAACTAATTTTTGACATAAAAGTCTAGACTCGATCTTTTTTTTTCAAATCGAAGTAAACTGTTATCGATACTATTTTTTAATCAAAAAGAAATCCATTAACGTCACCATGACTTTATTCTGCTAGTTCTAAATTACGCCTTTCTAACTCCTCATCCACTGCTTGACTTTGGAACTTCATATGTGCCCCAATTTGTATGACTTTAATTAAGCTAGTTAGTTCAGAACTCAGAGGGTTATTTAAATTTTTAGTA
The DNA here is from genome assembly GCF_000648655.2 of Copidosoma floridanum. The sequence goes on from NW_019379974.1 coordinate 70,800, forward strand.
AACGAAGAAAGCTCTGAAAGATGAGTTAGTCTTACGAGATATCTATTGCATGCGTTTCAGCAGTAGACGAGCAATGTTTGCTACTTCAAATAGCGAAATAGGTTGGGCTAAAGCAACACTACTTTGGGGTGTCTCTCACCATCTTGCTCGATTCTGATCCCTGCGTTAATTGATAGAATCAGTTTATGCTGCTTAGCTATAACAAAATCATGATCTGGTAAGCTAGTACGGTAATCCATGTGCAGTAAAGTAGTGGCTTGATTATTGGCTACTGTAGTTTCCAAAGAAACTCTGGATTTGTGATCCTGAGAACAACAAAAATTTTATCAGGGCTGAGAGTTTAAGTTACAGTTCTAAGGGCTCCGATTATCATAGTGCAGATTTTTTCATCTAGATGTTTCTCAACAACTTTACTGGAGCTGTCACAACGTGGTGATAATGTCCGATCGCTTCGGAAGAAGAAAGTATAATCCATAATGACTGATTTTGTAACGTTATTTTTGATATACCCTGAAGGTCATTCAGTTTTTTACAACTTCTAATTAAATCTAAACTATGACGATCTTTGAAAGCCTCCGTATATGGCGATTTTTAGAATAACCTGCAAATACGATTTTGATCGTTAAAATAGAAGTCACAGCAGGTATCCCCCATTTATTACTATAGTATTCACGGAAGATAATAGATCTGTAAAAGAAAAAAACTAAAAATTACTTTTAACAGATCAGTTTAGTACTCTGTAACTCTTGACCTTCCTTTTTTATCTCAAATTGCAAGAGTAACTGCTATTTTAGGATTTTTTTCCATAAGTTCCTCAAGCTTTTGTTTTTTGGTTTCGTGGGTCTTTTTTGACAATTAGTAGCAATTTTAATTTCTTCTGACAATTGTTTTTTAATTTCTTTTGTTTTTTTTCGAAACAATTTGATTCCAAGCCTACATTCCCAGTGGCATTAAAACTACCAAGTTCAGTCTCCGAGACCCTTATTTTTGTTTTACTTAATTTTTGAGCTGGTTTTTCTCGAAAAATTTGCAGCAATAAATTGACGTCCAGTTCATCTTTGTTTGCCTCTTATTTTCCACTTCAGATGCCTGGAAAAAATAATCGTCCTCAAAATTAGAGGTTATACAGTATTGTTAGAGTAAGAGTTTATATATAGCGCCATCTGTACACGTACATATGTACTATGCCTATGCAAGCTCCGATACTGCGCATCAGGCCAGTTCAGTTGATCGCTAGCCTCTAGCCAGTAAAAACTTATTTGTAACAACAGCTTGTAAAGACGGTATAACGACAGTTTCATCAAAATAATAATGTGTTGTGTAAGCATGTGTTGTGTTCACATATGTGTGTGCATGTAAGAGCAGCTCATGCTCCATCTTTTCCTCCTTTAATTATATCCCGACGTGCCGGACTGTGTGTGTTCTACGGTTTACGTGTGCGCGGAAAAGGGGTGGCCCAGCCTGCCTGCTGTTTGCGCGCAAAGTGGTCACGTGTGCTGTGTGCGTGAACAACTGTGTCTCGTTGTTAACGCACGCTTATACATTTCCATTTGTATCTCTTCTTGGAACTAAACAGGTAAACTTACGTAATGACGGCTTTATTTTAGATGAGGATGTGATCGACGCGTATATGCGATTTTTCCAACTCGGTGCGGATATTTGCGGAGAAGATCTCGTAAGAGATTTATCTGTGAGATCTAAAGACGGATTAATTATATTTGCAAATAAGAAAGAATCGATCGCAGCTATCTCAAAGGGTAACTTTAAGCCCTCAGAGTTTGACAAAATATCACGGACAATTAGAAACTCTGGCGGCGTTGTATCCCTGTCTGCAAGAAGGACTGAAAATTCGCAAGTCCCAAACCTTAGACAAAGACGAAATGCATTTCGGTAATTATCGTGACAGAGTTCGAAAAGAGAAATCAGCGAGTTCAACTATCTCGGGAAAGCCGAAAATAATAAAGAATGAAAACGTTAATTTTAAATACGACAGAGAAAAAGATAAACTGGTCACTCAAAAACAAGTTATCAATAACTACTCAAGACAGGCAATTGATAAAAATGAACTTTTAGTTAGAAGGAGTGCAGCCGCAGAAGAAAGGGACAGCCTGAGACGTCGGATAGGCTGTCTTGAAGAACGGCAGAGGGCGGAGCACCAGAGTGCTGTACAGACCACGACCGAGGCCGTCGCCCGTATAAGGGCCTTAGAAGGAGTAGACGCATTAAACTCTACTGCAATACCTTCACCAAATCAAAATCTTAAATACAAAATTGATCCATTCTCGGAAAGAACCCTAAGTCGAACACTGCATGACAGAACGACTGATCTTGATCGGAGTGAAAGGTTTCAACTCGAACTGTTAAACAAAAACTCACCTTCCCGTTACGATTATAAATTGACTCCTAAAACAAAGATAGAATTGTTTCTTGATAAATTATTTTCAGAATGAAAGATTAAAAAACTATTGTACGTCTTGGATGATACCGTTGAGTTTCCCGCATTTCTGTCTGCCAAAGAATTAGATGATCTTAAAGAAAGGGTACGACATGTTATAATCAATCACATTGATGACTTACCATCTAAAGACTGCTCATTATTCTGATCTCAAAGAACTGCTAGATAAGTTGAAAGGAATCAAAAGAAACAAGTCAAACCTATCGTCAAATGAAATCAGACGAAAACTGTATACTTTTCGGTATTTCCCCAATAAAATGACAGGGTCCGATTTCGTTGATAAATTTGAAGAGCTCTTCAGAAGCTACAAAAATTAAGAGGGAAAACAACCCTTGTCCGAAGAAGAAATACGTGACGCATTCTATAATGCCGTCGTTAATAACGTATCGCAAATTAAAACCCTCGACGCTGTGATTGAAGATGCGCAAGGAAAAAGGATGACTTATGACCGATTAAAATCTTTTCTTTTAAAGACAGAGTCGAGACGACAGAGGATCGGAGCTGCTGGGGGAACTGCTCCTGCAACAGCGCTACGGGTGCACCAGCCCAACTCAACCCACGATAATGCTCGGTGTTATCAGTGCGATGATTACGGGCACCACTCCTATAACTGCCCGGTCGACGCAGGAATGAGAAAATGCTACTCCTGCGGAAGGCTTCAACGCAACTTTATGGAGCATAAAAAAAATTGCAGGGGTGTCAAATCAGGTGAGAAGAAAAATTTTAATTGGGATTTCAAAAGACGGGAAAACAAAGATGGACAAGGATAAAAAAACTCGACAAATAATAGGGTAAAAGGGAGCATGACAAAGAAAATAGCAACCAAAATAAAAGACTGAAAAGGGACAGTGACAAAACTAATAAAAATAAAAGTAAAACAAAAGGACAACGTGAAAACACGAATAACAAGAAAGGTAAGACTGTTTTTAAGAAAAGCGACATTGCCTCTTCGCTGTTTTCAAGTTCTGCAAATAAATTAAAGACCGACAACTACAATCTAGTTGAATTTATCGCCAACTCAGGAGCGACCGACCACTTGGTCAACTCTTGGCTAGTATTTAAGATCTTAAATTATAATAAGACAGGCAAAATTAAGTGTGCGAATAGTAATCCTCTGGCAGACTTGAAAACGGAGGGAGAAGGCACCATCGTTGATAACCATGATCTGACACTAAATAAGGTGATTTGCTCTGAATCCTTGTTGGAAAACTTACTTTCTTTGAGAAAATTTGTGGATTCAGGCCTCGCCATATACCTCGATAATAACATAATTGATATATTTGACTTGACTTCAAACGAGTCATTTATTACAGGAGTCTTTCGACAGCTGTACTGGCTTATTAAGTTAAATGTTTACAATAAAGATAAAAACAAATTTGACAGGAAATTTGCATATCTAGTGACGAATGGCTCGGGTGAACCTCAGTATAATACAAAAAGCAAAGCTACAACAAAAGACAGTGAACAAGACAGAGACTTAAGTAAAAATGTCGAGCAAGAGGAAGCTATTGGAAATCCGTTGGCACTACATCCCATAGGATCTTGCTTTGATAACTCAGTCAATGACCGTAAGCTTCTGAATCCAGATAAAATAAGCGTAGACAATACACCCATTAATTACAGCTATAGAACTCTTGAGAAGACAAGCCCCATCGACGAGTCCATCCTATGGCAGGTGAGATTAGGACATGCTTCTCTCGCTTATCTAAAGGCATTTCAGAAGAAATTTCTAAATTGCAAAGCTCTGAAGAAAGTTACATTTAATGACAGTATAGCTAATTGTGATGTATGCTCCAAGGCAAAATTCAACAAACTTCCGGCTAAGACAGTTAGAGTGAGATCCACCGCTCCCCTCCAAATTATTCATTCGGATACCATGGGTCCCATAAGTCCAACTTCATACTCAAAACGCTACAAGTTTGTGTCAGTGTTTGTGGATGATTATTTAAGAATGACCATGGCATATTCAATGAAAGCTAAAAGTGACACAGGGATTCGCCTAGAAAATTTGGTCCGGAGCGCCAGAAAAATGTTGGGGTATGACGCCAAGTTCTGCTGTCTTAGGTCTGACCAAGGTACGGAATTCACTGGTGGCCATACTCGAGAGGTCTTAAAGGAACTGGGGGCCGAACTGCAGTTAGCCAGCCCGGATACACCGGAGCACAACGGGACGGCAGAACGATTCAACCAAACAATCACAAAGAAGACAAGAGTCTACATGTTCGACTTCGGTCTCCCAGAGAACATGTGGGACTTGGCTCTGAGTGCAGTAGTTTATGCTTACAACCGAACACCTCACAGGTCGAATGGAATGGAAATCCTGTTGGTAAAATTTGCACCGCATAAGGATCTCAATATCGAACAACTGAAACGGTTTGGGTGCTTGGGATACATGATGATTCGAAGAAATTCTGGTCCGAAGTTCAGTCCGTTAGCTCAACGAATTGTTCTAGTGGGATACACAGCCACAGGATTCATCCTGACGAAACCTGAAGACGGAAAATTTTATGAAAGCAAAGATGTGAGATTCAATGAACGACTGGTATGCAAAGACAGATACCTGAAAAACGATACAGTGAATTGGGAATTAGTTACAAGGATAGTTGATAACGACAGCTGGCTCCTGAAGTTCGTTGAATAGACGGAAGAGAGCACAAAACGAAGGGAGAAATCGTCAAACGAAAGAGAGGACGACCGCCAAAACTATCTGGTTCAGGAAATACGAAAGAGCTCTTACCGGTAAAACGACTGAAGCTAATACATGACACTAGTTTCACAGGACTGCAGGTGCCCCATGATTCAAATAATCAAATCAGCTTTGGACAGGAAAATTTTAATGAAGAAGACTGCTCTGTGGATCAAAATCAGGATGAAAAATATCATGCATTGTTAGCAGAAATTTTCAAAGATTCAACCAGCTACCAAAATGCTCTGAAGAGCAAAAACAGCACAGCATGGTGGAAAGCTATAGAAGAAGAACTGAAGTCAATGAACGACAACTGTATTAAGAAAATTGTAAAGAAACTAATGAGTGATAGCAAAGGCAGAATACCAAACATAATAAACTCCCGGTGGGTTCTCAAAAGAAAAGAAGACAACTCTGGAAACATAAAATACAAAGCCAGGTTAGTGATCCGTGGATTTAAAGACAGAAACCAATATGATCTGTTTGAAACTTATGCTTCAGTCTCAAGACTAGCTGTAATTCAAGTCTTACTGTCAGTCATAAACAAATAAAACTTGGAAACACGACAGCTTGATGTAAAGACTGCCTTCTTAAATGGTACATCAAATGACGATATATACGTGGAAATACCAGATGGTTTTCCGTGTGCCCAAGAATTAAGGAAAACCAAAGTTTGCAAATTGGAAAGATCCCTGTGTGGTCTTAAAATTAGTCCCAAACGTTGGTATGAGAGATTTTTAGAGACTGCTACAAAAATAGGACTCCAGGAACACCCAAGTGAGCCCTGTCTTTTCATATGGAGATGTGAGGACAAATTTTTATTTTTGATTCTGTATGTGGATGATATGCTGATGGCAAGCAACGATGTCGATAAACTTACAGAAGTGAGTGATAAGCTTAAAGCCGAATTCGAAATGACAGATCTTGGGTAAGCAAATAACTTCCTGGGAATACAAATCGACAGAGACAGAGGAAATCAAACCATTCATTTAACCCAGGACAAATATACGAACAAAATACTGCAGAGGTTTGGTTTTGACAATGCACGACAGTGCAAAACACCTATGGTGACGAGACAAGTCATAAATCAGCAACGAAGAGACAGAGAAGAATCCGGAAACGAAGAAGAGCAAAGTGTGGATAAGCCAGAAGATTTTCCATATCGGGAAGCAGTTGGCAGTTTGCTGTACTTAGCAATCACTGTTTGACCTGATATATCTTATGCAGTGAACGTATTAAGTAGACATCAGATCAATCCCACAGAAGAAGACAGACAAATGGTCAAGAGAGTTTTCCGTATTCTCAATAGTACTAGAAAGAAAGGACTGATTTTTAAAGGCAACACAGAAATCATGACAGCTTATTAGGACGCAAGTTTCGCAGATTGCAAAGATTCGCATACGACGAGTGGATGCGTCATAAAATTATTTGGCGACTCTGTATCTTGGAGAACACATAACAAACTTACGTCTCTTTATTAACCTGCCAAGCTAAATATATAGCTATGAGTGAGGCATATCAAGAACTCATGGCTCTAAGAAACACTTTGACAGCTGTGCTAAATATCACACTTTATCCTATGACTCTGTGGTGTGACAATAAAGCAGCCGAAGCCAGCGCCAAGTCCTATGGAGGAACTAAACTTAGACACATGTCATCAGTGCGAGAACATTATGTGAAAGAATGTGCTAAATATGGGTTCATAGAAATCAAGTGGATTGCCTCTAAAGAACAGATTGCCGACATTTTTACTAAAACTTTACCGATTGAATTGCATGAGAGAATGATTGCAAAATTACTAAATGACTGTTAGAACTACACGACAGTAAATTTCGTTTAATCATTAGAATCTAATCCTTATGGTTTGAATTCTGTTTTAGGTAACAACCATCAGTGAGCAGACTTCTAAGATCCAAAGAACTGCGAGATTAAGGCTGACTCATTGATACCTTTTATTTATTGTTTTTATATTACTTATTTTATAACCATCCAGAGATAGGCGCTCCATTAAACTAAAGGGACTGTTAGAGTAAGAGTTTATATGTAGCGCCATCTGTACACGTATATATGTACTATGCCTACGCGAGCCCCGATGCTGCGCATTAGGCCAGTTTAGTTGATCGCTAGCCTCTAGCCAGTAAAGACTTATTTGTAACAACAGCTTGTAAAGACTGTATAACGACAGTTTCATCAAAATAATAATGATTCTGATTTCTCTACAAAGTGTTCAGTGCTTTTCCCTTTTTGTCATCCTTCCTGGCTTTTTCCCAAATCCTCAGAGCCTCGCGCAGTGGACTTAAATATCAATAAGTATAAAAAAAAAAAATTATATTAAAAACTACTGGCCGTCTGACAATTTTTATTTTTGTACTCTTTCTTTTTAAAATCTTAAAATTCTAAAAAGCTCAGTTTTATGTGCTTCTAGAAATATAATTACTAACTTGAATATTAGAATTAAGTTGTCAAATTGGCAGTTTATCTTTTGGCTGAGATGTTGTATGTTCATGCGTCGATACTTTGCTCGTAATCGATGCCTTGCTTTTGGTACAAGCTTTAAGCTAGTTTTTTTATTTTTAGCTGTGTGTCTTCTACAGAGAGAGAGAGTGAGAGAGAGCGTGTGAATATAGAGAGCAAGAGCGAGCAGACCAGAGTAGACAGAGAGGGATTTTTAACGTTTTTAAACGAAATTATTTAAGTCTTAGGTGAAACACTCGAACAGCAACACACCAAATTTTACATTATTACAGTATACAATAAAGAAAGGTATTGTACGAAAATTATAGAACATGAAAGTGCAAATGGAAAAAATCAGTGACATTAAAATAGTACCTTAGCGCAATAGAATACTAATGATGAAGCTGTGCATACTGGCAATAATTAATAAATTGATCTATAAATAAAAATACTATTAAATTATAACTATCACATAGTCAAATTTCATACTATGCTAATCCGCTTGGGTTAATAGGAGCGCATACAAGGAGCTTTAATACGCACTTAGAGTTTGAGCCCATCCAATACGCGCTGGAATAATGTCCTAGAGCCGTATAGCCAGTTGCGAGAACGGTTAAACGTATAAAGTGAAGGTTGCATGAGGTGTTTCAAACAAAGAGGGAACACACTTTTTGGAACGCCTCAGCCCATCCTTTATCACATGGAAAACATTATACAAATACCTCGATCTTTTAGTAATAAGAATCTTATAAGTAACACCCAGAAAAGAATTTTGCCTAACACTAGGGCGTAACCACATAAGCCTAGCGTAGAACAGTCTCAGGGCAGCATCACGGCTAAGATCAAAAGGAATCGAACAAAAGTGTTGCACAAACGGTCGAACAGTGTGGCTAAATAATCAGAAAGTCCCGCGAAAACAAATTACAAATAATGTTAATGCAGTTAAATGAGTACTGTTACCAACCTTGCTTTAAACTCGCTAGATAGGGACCTCTTCTCTTGTTTGCAAATGATAAAGGACACCGTACATCCGCAAAAAAACTGCAGCCACGTGTTTTTTCCATGTAAGATCGTCGGTGAGGTGATCACCCAAATCCTTCACACAGCCCTGCATGGCAACACAGTGCGTGCTAGCCATGATAGGCAGTAATGCCGCCTTGTCTACGTGCATCAGCTGCTGCCGGGTACCAAATAATATAGCCTGGAGCTTGCTCCAACTGAAATCCAAGCTGTATCCGCCCTCCCAAGGCACCACATTATCGATGTCCTGGTTCAACTAGTGAACCTCGCAATGAGTGCCAGATGGATTTCACTGAATAAAGCACTGCTGGTCGTCCACGAAGAGCACACCTACACTAAGACATATCACTGATAACATAGAGTTAATAAAAATAAGGAGAACAATGGGTCCTGTATAAGATACTTGCAGTATCCCTGAATTGCTAGAAAAAAAAAATAAATTTGTAAAGCTGCTTCCTGATAACTGAGAAGAATCATAAGACTTGCGAGCGTGAGTATAAAGGGAGCTATGATGGGTCACGTGGCTGGGCTAATCCTAAGCTCCTATCCAAATCCCTAAATACTCGCGAACAACAGGACTCCACCCTTAACAGTAAGCTATTTCAAAGCGCAGTTTTTATAATATCGCTGTCACATGACGCACAGACTGTGCCGTGAATAGATACCAATCTAGAACATCGAGGGCACTTCGAAGATTAGCCACGCATTTACAGAAGTATATGCAAGTATGTAACAATAAACAAATTGACATTAAATATCGAGACATACGTTCTTATAACTCAACTTGTCATTTTATACAAAAAAAAGCTTAGTATTTAGCAGTATTTAACAGTAATCAATACTTATTAAATGGGTATACATGATCAGACATAGTAACTATCAACATTTCAAATCACTTTCGAGGGAAGAGCGCATCAGAAACAGATATAGGTATCCATGCAATCGAGAGCTATGAGATCCGAGTGCCGAGAGCTTAGATAGGCAACCATCAGAGATAAGTAGTAATAACGAGAGTTCTTATTTAGCGTAGAATAACTGTCTACTTGTCGCATCGAATGGTGTTTTTACCAATAAATGGAACAGAATTTTCTTGGTGAGTTACCCAAGAACCATTATAGAAGCGCTTTTCAAAAATATTGATATAAATATAAGAAAAAGATGAGGGCTTACTAGTACTTTCAAAATTTTCTAAATTTCGATTTGTTACCTTGTTTTGTGTACGTATATTGTAAAAGCTAAACTAATTTTTTGGTCACAGGTAAAACTTGAAGCGTAAGTAATCTTAAAAAAGAATTGAGAAAAATGTAATGTATTAGAAGAACTAAAAGTCACTCATGTTTATAGTAAAGCTCCGCAGCAATTTTATTTTGGCCTCTTGATTTATTTCTTATATAACTCTCGCAATTTTTACAAATAAATCGTATGATATTCGATAAATTTTTTACTAACAAGGTATGGCGTGGTTTTTCTTATCATTTTTAAATTCTTATGTGGCAATAGTATTTATGTACATTCCTACCTATCTCCTTACTAAAACTTTCTGATACTACATTTATTTTTCTATGTTTTACTTTTTTGTAATTCATATTATAGTTAAACATTGATTTACTTCTTTTGTTTGACTTCTACATTATTCTTTTGATTGAATGTAATGTTTTTGCATTTTAAAATATGAACTATTTTTAATTGCTTAATATAATTATCTGGCTATCTTAAATAATGGCTGCAAAACTGCATTTGTCCGAAGGCAATCTGCCTTAAAGTTTTATTTACCTAAAGAATATTTTGATAAGTGGTACGTTAAATCTTTTTAGTCTTCATCTGTTCTCGCTTCGATATTTAATCCTTCTAAAGGTGCATGGTCAGTAAAAACTCTGAAATATTTATCTTTAAGCAAATACTGCCAATGTTCTATTGCTTTTTACTACCAAACGTTGCAAATAAATTTTTCTTTCGTTCATGGAAATCAATAAGCTTATAAGAAAAATAAGCAACTGGTTTTACTTAATTATTTGCTTGCTTCTGGTTCATATAACTCCCATGCCTTGTTAGCTTGTGTCTCTGTACATATATGTACTAGTAGGTTTCGCCCTCTGCGTGTCCTGCGTTTCATCCCCCTGACTTCGATTTATTTTGGAAACCACATTAAATTAATTAACTTCGTTAAATACTGCTATTGAAATATTGAATATTGTTCTATTAAACGATACTTAACATTTCTATTTATAATTCATATTAAATGAAGTTAAAATTATGAGAACATAAAAACATTTAAGAACGTATAATGGGAATATTCATAAAACATTTAAAGATACTACTGTTACAATGGGATTGATGGAATATGACACCCAAATTGACGATTTATTCAAAAAAGCTACTACCATCATGTTGCTTTATCAATTATGACAGTTTTTCGTACGGTTCTTACTTTCAGAAAATATTTTTGGTAAAAGTGTTTAGAATAAATATAAAACCCATTTTACAGAAGATTTTATTTTTACTGAAAAAAAATTTTGCACTTTTGCAATTAACTCAAATTTTTGCAATTGAAGACAAGTTCCCTAAATCGTTTCATTTATCTACACCTAAAAATATTGACTGTGTTCAAAAACAGATAACTTAGAGTAGCTTTTGTGAAAAAAAAGGTTCCAATCGCTGAAAAATGCGTAGAAAGAGAATTAGAGGGGGGGGATAAGCTGGCTTAAGAATAAATCGTAAAGTGGCGAAGAAGGGATGAAGAGAGGATGGCTAGAAAAGCGTGGAAAGAAAATGAGGGAGGGGGCGTTTTATATCATTCTTTAAAAAATAAAAATTTAAAGATGTGGTCTGTCAGCGCAATACGTAAGGTTTTGAGCTAAGCTCTCGTTTATTGCTCGGGATTTCTTTTTACTAATATATCTCATGCAGCGGTCGGATGGACGGAAGCAGGCCCCGATCCGAGGCAGTAAGGTACGTGAGGGAGATTTAACGCCAGCCACTCTTGCAAGACGATGCAAAGGTACACGGGAGTAGATTAACTCGCTTGCTCCTTTGCACAAAGACAAGTAGCCCGAGTGATTTTGGAAGGCTACTCGTAAGGAAAGGCACGTAGCAGGAAATAATGAGATTTTCTTAGTTCTAATTTTCACTTAATGTTTATTGGTTACTAATTATTAATAGGAACTTAAATTTACCTGCAATAATGAATTAAATGACGTATAAAAGCCAGAGGATCTCGACTGTAGGGCTCGAGGATAATATTAGAAGCAAGCCACCATTAAAACCAACATTATAAAAAACTTGAGCAAAACGAGTCAGTGAAGAACCTTGACTAAAAGAAAGTCGAGGATGGTAAGATTTTTTGAGATTTAAACTGAGACTGGCCAGTGTAGCATGCTCCAGGCCTTACATACGATTTCGCACAGGTCGATTCAGGCGCGCCGTTCTTACGTACACACAGAGTAGGGGTGTTGAGAAGCGATCCTGAGTGCTGACCCGTAAAAACGATCATCAAATAAGTAACGTGTTCTTTAGGCTACGCCCTTGCACGATTTGGGGACGCCACTCAGGTTCGAACACGTGATAGTTTGCAAATTTTAGAACATCCTTTTCCCAGCCCACGGCACTAGAGCGAGAGGAGAAAATTTCATACTTTTTCTCCTGTCTCTCTTTACAATTGGTATAACTAAATGTTATAGCTAAAATGTTGCTAGTTTTTATTAAAAAAGTGAGCACAATGAATTTATATTAAAGCAAAGAAATGATGGTGATTTTACCGGTAACGACGATAATAATAATAACGAAAATGGTCATAAAAGTAATACAAATAGTTATAGTAATAATAGTTCCCATAAAAATACCTTTCATCAAAAGAAAAACGTGGGGTGAGGTTAATGTGTTGAGTTTATATTTCATTGGGAATTTCTGAAGCCTTTTAACACTGGCAATAAATAGCTTTATTTCTTATAAATCTGTTGCCTTTAAAAGTTCTGAAATCAAAATATAATAACAATAAAGTTTTTTTTTGTGCAATGAAAAGTTTGTATGACACTCGTAGTATAATACTGTAGTTTATGTAGCTTAGTACTCGTACTTTAACGAAATTAAACTAAGTAATGCTGACTTCTGACTGGTACTTTATGCAAACCTCACATCAAACACATTAATGCCTAACTATGTCGGAAGTATATAAAAAACTTAGTTTCATTTTACTAAAGTACAAGTACTAAACAGTATTATACTACGAGTGTCATACGAAATTTACGTTGCACGGAAAAAAAAAATTTACCATTTTTATACTTCGATTTCAGAACTTTTCAAGGCTAATAATTCCTAAGGAAGAACGCTGTTCGTTGCCAGTGCTTAAAGGCTTCAGAAATTTCTTACAAAATATTAATTCAACACATCAAACTTACCTGACCTTTATGTTTTGGAAATCATTATTTTTTAGGAAAACACTATTTGTAAATATTCGTTTCAAAAACCTTTAATACTCATTCTAGAAAGTACTAGATAAAAACGAATTCTGTACAAGATAGCTACGGTGGTCTATAATGGTTTCACTAAATTTCTACCGAAAGTTGCTCATATGAAAATTTCTGCAGAAATTAATTTGTACAAATAGTGTTTATATTAATCAAACAAAATATATGTTCTTAAAAAATACAGTTTCAGGATTTTTATCTATGATGCTTTTTTCTTTTTCTTTCTGTTATTCAACTCCTTATTATAAGATCCTTAATCTTATAATTCTAGCAATTTCTTCTTTGAGCTCATTACATGAATAAAATTAGTTTTTTCAACAAAATTTTTAGATGAATTACTTAGTAAATATATGCATTAAAAGTCCCAAATGCGTAATTTCTTTAACTAGATTTAATCTTTTTTTTTTTTTACGTATCGGTGGAATCCAAATATTTCAAATTACAGTTGCTCAATAACTAAGTCATTCTTACAATAAATAATCATTTAATATAAAAATACACATCCTTTCCGAGCGCCTGGCGCCGTGTCGCCTCACTTACGAAACAGTTGGCTCAGCAGAGCGACTATAACTGATCAAGAAGCGTCCGCCTCTAGTTCCGTTGATGATTCAATGTTGAACTCATTATATTCATGATTTTCAGGGAAATCGGACAGGCGTCAGCCCTGTTCACCGCCCAACAACGGCTTGGCGACGTCATCGCTCGGTTCACGGCTGCTGTAAAGGCCACCGAGACAAGCCACTGGACCCCAGGCCTCGTCACGGCTCGGCTTGAGCTCTTGGACGCCTACTGGAATGACTTCCAGGTCAACCATGTGGGTCTGTTGACCGCAGAAACCACCGGACACGGCGACGCCGCGGACGACATATACGCCGCCGCAGAGGCAAACTTCGTCGATGCCCGGTCACACCTGTATGACGCTCGGCTTGCACTAGCCCCGCCCGGGGCCCACGGGGAAATCCGCCCAGCCGGAGAACCGGCACCACATCTTGGGCCCAAGTTGCCTACGATCACCATCCCGCCCTTTTCGGGACGACGAGAGGACTGGGAATACTTCAGGGACCTGTTTCGAGCCCTCATACACGACGACAAGCAGCTAACGGACGTTGAGAGACTCTATTACTTAAAGTCACTCACTCAAGGCGATGCCAAGGCCGTCTTGGACTCCGTGCAGATCGTTGGATACAACTACCCGACAGCCTGGAGCCTACTCGAGGCCCGCTATGAGCATCGGCGGCTTCTCGTGCAGGATCACGTTGCGGCGCTCCGCAACATCAAGCCTCTGTGGGACAAGTCAGCCGGAGGTCTTCAAGCGCTGTTGGACACGCTTAAACGTCATCGCGATCAGCTGAGTGCTCTCGGCCGCCCTGTCGCCTCCTGGGATGATTGGTTCATCGCGTTTGCAGCAACGGGCATGGACGCCACCACAAGACGTGCTTGGAAAGACGAGCTGGAGAAGCTGGAGATTTCCAGCGACGTGCCCGGTGATTCCTGGGCCACCTTTACCATGCTGGCTGCGTTTCTGCGGCGCAGATGCCGCACTCTCAGCTCCGTAGAGGCTACTCATCTAGCGCGCTCAGCTGGCTCCGCCGGCTCACAAGGGCCCTCCTTGATGCACGCAGGGCACAATTTCTGCTCCCTCAAGACCCAGAAGGTCCCAGCGAACTGCCCAGCTTGTCACAAACCCCACTATCTCGGGTATTGCGGTCAGTTCCGGGATCTGAATCCAGCAGCCAAAATGCACATCGTATTCCAGGAGAAGTTATACTTCAACTGCCTGAAGTCAGGGCACTCCCTGCATGACATCCCCTCCAAGTCGGTCTGCCAGCGCTGCCAGGCGGTGCACCACAGTCTGCTGCACGACAGCCGCAAGCGCCGGTCCGAAGCTCCAGGATCTTCGGACCCACCCAAGCAAGCGAAGCCGACCAGCTCCGATCTCCTCAAGACTCCTGATGAGTCCCGGCAATGACTCGCGGTGCTTCCGACCGCGCTCGTCCAACTCAGCGGCGACTGGGGGCCCATCGTCACCGTGAGAGCCCTCCTCGACCCGTGCTCTGAGATCTCGGCCATCTCTCTCAAGCTCGCTTGCCGCCTGAAGGCCCCTTTGGAGGATTCTAGAACCAGCGTATCAGGCATCGGCGGCGAACACGCCGTAAGGTCAACACTCCGCGCCAGCCTGCGCCTGATGCCAGGGGATGGCACCCCCAGTTTGCATCTGAAGGCGCTGTGCATACCCCACCTCGGTCTTTCAACTCCTGCGGCCCCGCTCGACCCCAGCATCCTGCGAGTCTGGGCCAGCCTGCAGAACCTCACCGACCCTGACTTTGGCCTTCCTCGTGCGGTCGATATTCTCATCGGCGCTGAGGTCTACAGCCGTCTGCTGCGCCCTGGGTACCATCAGCGTGGAGAGATCGTCGGTCAGCATACAGCACTCGGCTGGACTCTAGTCGGGTGTGCTCCTGGGCGCCCCTTGGACAGCGCCGTCGCATGTCCGACATTGCACGATGAGCTGGCTCCACCCTGGCATCGCGAGCTCGTCATGCTACTCCAGCGCTTTTGGGAACTAGAAGAGGTGCTCTCCGTCTGCCGCTGCGCGCCCGATGACATCGACTGCGAGCGGATTTTCGCCAACTACTGGCGCGACGCGGACGGCCGTTATATCGTGCGTTTGCCTATGAAGCCCAATGCTGCACCGCTCCTCGGCGATAGCCTGGCTAGCGCCCTGGCCTCACTGCGATCTCTACACCGTCGCCTCCAGCGGGACTCAAAGATGGCGACCGAGTATAACCGCTTCATGAGCGAGTACCTCGCCCTCGATCATATGAAGCGGCTCTCCAGCCGAGAGCTCTCCGAACCGAGCAGCACGGTCTGCTACGTCCCGCATCACGGCATCTGGCAACACGGGGACCTTGGATCAAAGTTGCGCGTCGTGTTTAACGCCTCGCACCCAACCTCGAGCGGCTACAGCCTAAACGACATCCTGCACTCCGGGCCGAGACTCCAGGCCGCACTACCAACAGTCCTGCTGGGATGGCGAAGATATTGCGTCGCCTTCTGCAGCGATGTCCAGATGATGTTCCGCCAAATCTGGGTCGACCCACGAGACGCAGACCTTCAGTGCATCGTCTGGAGCCCCGATCCGAGTCAGCCGCCTGTACACTATCAACTGCGCACCGTCACTTATGGCACGACTTGCTCGCCCTACTTGTCACTGCGTGTGATTCAACAACTCTGTCATTACATAGGACACTTGTGGCCGGACGCCGTACATGTCGTCATGAACGATCGGTACGTGGATGACATCCTCTCGGGTGCCGATGACTTCGAAACGGCCCGCCAGCTTCGAGATCAAGTAATCGGCCTGCTGCGCTCAGGCGGATTTCCACTCCGGAAATGGGTCGCCAATGACGCCGAACTTCTGGCTGACCTCACCCAGGAAGCTCGCGCCCGGTTAGATTGGGATGAGGTAGTACCTGCATCAATGGCTCGTCGATGGTCAGCTTTCACCACTGAGCTGAAATCAATCCAAGGCTTCTCCATTCCACGTTGGATTGGATCTTCGGCTCCGTCAAAGATTCACCTCCACGCCTTTTCAGATGCCAGCTGCCGCGCGATGGGCGCGGTGGTGTACTCCCAGCTGCAGGACTCCTCAGGGCAAGTCCGCTGCCACATTCTGCTGGCCAAGACGAAACTTGCGCCCATCCGAAGCCTCAAGCCGTCAGCCACACCCCAGGCCCGCATGACGATCCGTCGCCTTGAGCTGCGTGCCGCGCTGCTTGCTGCGAAACTGCTGCGCTTGGTCGTCAACGACTGGAACATCCCTGTTGAGCACTGCTGCGCTTGGTGTGACTCCGAAGTCGTTCTACGCTGGCTCCACTCCGCCGAGCCGACCAACCGTGCTCTCGTCGACAACTACGTCGCCCACATCCAGGAGGTACTGCCACTGCACATCTGGCGCTACGTGCCTACTCATGACAATCCTGCCGATGTGGCGTCTCGAGGCACCGATGCCCAGACTCTACACCGCCAGCAGACATGGTAGACTGGACCTTTCTGGCTGTCCGAAGGCCCTGATCGTTGGCCCCAGGAGCCCTCCAAGCCGCCACAGCCCTCACCTCCTCGCCTCTGCACATCACGCAAAAGGTCGAGTTCGACCTTCTCCGACTGTTCTCCGATCTGGGCGTCCTCCTGCGCACCCTCACCCACCTGCGTCGGTGGGCGAGACTACATCTCGGCCGAGCCCCTCCACGACCGATGCTCTCAGCACCGACGGCTACCGAGTTGACCGATGCCTACCTCGCTTGCGTGCGCTTGAGCCAGCAGCGTGCCTTCTCTGATAAACTTGCACTGCTTCGCACGGGCCGCGCCCTTCTCAAGCGGCACCCACTGACATCGCTCGCAGCCTTCGTCCATACAGACGGCGTTCTGCGTGTGGGCGGTCGCCTCCAGCACGCCGAGATGACCTTCGCGGAGCGACATCCACCTATCCTTGACGGCGCTTGCCCTCTCACCACGCTTACGATCGCGTGGGCCCATCACCGAGCGCTCCACGGGGGCTTTCGCACCACCAGCGTGTACACCGTCAAGCGTGCTTGGATCATCAGTGGCTCCCGGAAAGTCAAGGCTTTCCTACGCAGTTGCGTTATTTGTGCTCGCCTCCATGCCCGATCAGCTGTCCAGTTGATGGCTCCTCTCCCGCGGTCACAAGTTACTCCCTTCCGCGCCGTCGGTCGCACTGGGATCGACTACGCCGGGCCGTTCCACGTCCTCGCAGCTAAAGGCCGAGGCGTTCGCACCACGAATGGTTACATCGCCATATTTGTCGATCTCACCACGAAAGCACTACATCTGGAGCTCGTTGGCGATCTATCAACCATCTCCTTTCTTGCGGCTCTCACCCGCTTCTCTGGTCGCCGGGGAAAACCGTCTGAACTCTAGAGCGACAACGCGACGTGCTTTCATCGAGCTGACACCGAATTGCGTGACGCGCTCCGTCTTGCTGAGCACCGGTGGGACCTCGTCGCGGGTGCCCTAGCGGATCAAGGTATCGAGTGGCATTTTATCCCACCCGGGGCCCCTCACTTTGGAGGTCTCTGAGAGGCCGTGGTCAAGTCCGTCAAAGGTCATCTCCGACAAGTCATGGGCTCGCGGCACCTGACGTACGAGGAGTTCTCAACCGTCTTGGTCGGGATCAAAGCTGTCCTCAACAACCGACCCCTCACTCCACTGTCGGGCAACACGGACGACCTGGGCGTGCTGACACCCGGTCACTTCCTCATCAGAGCACCCCTCAATCAATCATTGAGGCCGCGCCACCCAATCAGGATCTCGACCATCTGGCTCACTGGGAGCTTGTCTGGGGCATCAGAGCATAATTCTGGGCCCGATGGAGTCGGGAGTATCCTAATACTCTTCAACAGCGATCGAAGTGGATCACCCCTCATGGGAACCTGACCTTGGGTGATATCGTCGCCGTCCTTGACTCATCTCTGCTCTCGACCGACGGCCGCTGGCCTCTCGGCTGCACAACTGACATTCACCCTGGCCCGGACGGCCTCGTACACGCTGTGACCGTCCGAACGGCGACGGGAGAATACACCAGGCCAATCATGAAAGTCACGCTGCTTCCGGTGATAACCCGGACCGCCTCTCAGCCTGCATCGCCCGAAGGTGAAACCGCTCTGGATACGGCGGGCGGGACTTAAAGTTTTGTTCCTGGAACGAGGCGGGCGGGATGTTTCGTTCGACGATATACTGTCAGTCGGGCCCTCCTCCTGATCGTCTCGGCGCTTCGTTACGCCGCTGCCGCTGGCATCGACGGCCTGTGCCGGGACCAATTCAGTTCGTCTCCTGATACACAGGTTCACGCATCAGCTGGCCAGCTACACACCTCTGCCAGCCAAGCCACACCAGCAGTAGCCAGCAAGCCGCTCGAGACAGCTAGTCCACCAACAATATCAGCAGAGCATAGTACGCAGAAAGCACGCTATTCATTGTCGCNATTAATAAAGGGAGTACTTGTGAAACACTTGCGAGTTAGTTCAATGCAGAAGCACGCGATGTGTAGCGGTGAACGTCAGTACTAAACGGTCCAGTTGTCTCAATACCGCGAAAATTGAAAACGTGCTTCTACAAATTGAAACTTTAATGCAGCTCATACCTTTCATCAATTAATTATAAATAAAGTTGAATACATATGGGTTAATTTAACCATCGCCTTTTTTAGTAGTAGTAGTAATAATAATAATAATAATAATAATAATAATAATAATAATAACAGTAATAATAATAATGGTAATAAAAATTATAATAATAGTTTTAATATTGAGGGTAACAACATTAGTATTGACGCAGCGCTTATGATAGTAGATTCGTTAAAGGAATTAGTTGCAGTTATCAACAATACGTGAGCTTTGTTAATAATATTAAGAAAACAAAATAAACACTATGACAATTACGTTTCTTTCCAATTAACTTGAGTAGAAATAAATGTAACCAATAATTAATTTTATGTTGCCTATTAATATTAATAATTTAGTTGTACACGGTTGTAGTGGAGTTGCTTGTTTAAGTGCGGGAGTAAAGAGGGCACCAATTTCTGATACCATGTGTGGCTTCATTTTTATTTGACTGAAAATACCATCTGGTGTTTGTCAGATTTTGGCATTTGTTCATAAGTTGGCGTGTTTGCAGCTTCCGGTTTCTAACGGAAATTTTCATCGATAGCAATAAAGTTATACTAGGTGCAGTGCATGCTGGTGTGACCTCTTTGAAATAGTTTTTTTATGAAGGTGATAAGAAAATGCCAAGCGCCTTTCCCCTTTGGTACTATTTTTGCAGATGGATATGTAGAAGTAGTAGAGAGCGACGGTAGTACAGAGGAGTGAGTGTGTCAGGCAATTTAAAAATTTTGAAATATTTAGCTATTGACGTTACATAAGAGGAAAGAGTAAATATATATAATACCGTATTGAGTAAGTGACATTTAAGGGAAGTGACTAATTTGACGGAAGAATTCATATCAATTTTTTGATAAAAATACTAAATAATATTGGTGAAGGTCTACCACCTCATGAACAAAATTTAAAAGTTATAGTATTCTTTATGTCAATAAAAAGTTTGAGTACATTCGATGGTTTATGTTATGACATAAGGTTAAAAATAACAAACTTGTTAAAATGCAATAGTAAGGCAGAAATGATATTAAGTAAAAATATTGGACAAATAGTTTTTATACCATAATCATTGTAAATACTAAAAATACATCTTGATTACCACTTATTCTATACAGAAAGCAATTTCTCTTAGTTGTAGCTTTTTCAATGACTATAAATAAATTACAAGATCAAACTTTTAATATAGTAGAAATTTATTTTTAAAAACCAATTTTTTCTCAATGTCAATAATATGTTGCCTTATCAAGATGCGTGACTAAGAATATTTTTTCCGGGCAAACTGAAAACGAAAATAACGCTAAGGTAAAAATTATTGTGTGGAACAAAATTCTTAAATCATAGATAAATTGACTTTGTCAAAGGGTAGGCAGCTCCATTGAAAATGATTTTTGTGTTGCAAATGCTCTTTTGTATTGATCTAAAAATTTTAATGGAATTCACAAAAATGCTGAATTTATGTCTAAAGTAGAAAAAAATTTATAATTTCTAGTTCTTATCATTACGTCTTCTATTGATGGAAATGGTTCAGACTCAGGGATAACTATCCTATTAAGATCTCATCCATACACAATCTTTTTGTTGAGAGTTTTTATTCAATTTCTTTTTTGGCTTTAATAGTACATCTGTACGGTCTTTTACTACAATATTTATCGATTAACAGGACCATAGGAGTTTCGTAATCTTTCACTGTACCTATGTTGTATTTGTCTTTGGAAAATATTGACTTATATTTTTCCATAAGCTAACCAATTCTTGTTTTTTTGCTGAAAATCTAGAACCTAAAAAAATAATCTAAATTTACTTGTATTTATGTTTTCATTACTATTTCTATGTTAGTCCAATTGTTTTTATATGATTAGCTGGTATCATGCTGTAGTATTTCTCGATTTTTATTTTAGATTAACTTGAAATCTTTAATTATATTTTATCCGGTTAACAAATCGTATTTAAAATTTTTATTTTGAATGACAATAACATCAACTAATTTTTGTACATCATACATCCTTATTTTTATACTTATTATTACATTTGCTGTTGCCACACCGTTAATCGTTGTCAAGTTGGTTGTTTATTGCTTGAACTTTTCATTCTCTTTTCTTAATTTTTTCAATTTTGAGTTTTTACGACATACGATCCTGAATCATAAACTCCGAATACTTCTAGCGAATCATTTAATAATAATATAATATCGTATCTTGTTAATATACTTTTAATTCAAAGTTGTTTTTTAAGTTCATTTTTTTTCCTCTATTATTGTGATTTGAGCTATTTTTTGTTTTAAACCAACTAGTTGATTCAGAGTGAAATCTAGTGCCTGTATTAAATTTTTCACATATTGTGCATGGCGGAACTTTATCAACTCTTTCACTACTTAGTGGATTTTTTTTTCTTTGTAATTTTTTCTTTTGCAATGAATATTCATGTCTCTTTATTTCAATATAAAAATCCTCGACTTTTTTAAAATTTTCTCTGTCGATCCAATTTAGTATAAAAGTTGGTAATCCAGCCGCGATAAGATCAATCAGCGTGCTTGTGTCAAATATCCTTACAATTAAAAAGGATTTCTCTTTCCTTAACGCGTAGTCTAATTACAATTTTCTAACCTTCTCCATACTTAAACACTAGAGAATATGTAATTCGATTCCATCCTTTGTTCAGAAAAGTATCACAGAATTTCCCTTTCCATTGTTTCCAATCAGCAATCAAGATAAG
Source organism: Copidosoma floridanum (assembly GCF_000648655.2). The sequence goes on from NW_019379974.1 coordinate 92,766, forward strand.
TTTTATTGATATTGAGCCATAAAAATTTTGTCACGTTTTATCGAGAGATAGTCTTAGAACTTCCATTTTTTTGGCATCTTCGTCTATTTTGAAATTTTCACATTCTTTTTCAAATGTAGTGATCCATTCAACAACACTTTGATTTATAATGTCATCATCTCTTATTGTTGGGTCTGAAATTACTGTAATTCTTTCTAAGTGATAATCTAAGAATTATGAATTACCTATTCATCTAAATTAGTTGTAAGCGTAAACGGAAAGTTTTGATACGATTGCGTGGTAAGCGTGCGGGAAAACGAAGCGTCGTTGGTGGCACTCATTGTTTGGTGGGAGACACATACACTCATATTCTTTGGACACAAAATTGAAACTTATCTTCTGTATATTCACTTTAAAACATTAGTTATGATTGTATTTGTCTCCCCACTTAGTTTCGAGAGTTCTTATATGATCTATGAAAGTGGCTAAGCGCTCTCGTGTGCCTCGACCATCTAGAAAAAAGAATGCTCCCACAAAGCCGTTGCTGCTTGCTTCTTCTTTTTTTCGGCAAATCTCTTACCTCTGCTTTTAGGTTAGTTTCCGATTCTTAAGGACACTTCGTCAGTGCCAAATTAGTCATCTCTTTTTAACTTACAGTCGATCGTCAACCTTCTGTTTCTCGCAAGTTGTAAGTTTGTTGCACAATAAAAGAATTATGATTTTAGTTTTGACTTAAAAAAAATTATACAGTTTTTATATAATGCTTCAAGCTTGATAAGTAAAAGTGCTTTGCACATATTTTTTTTTTCTTTGTTTCTTTAAAATTTAATATTCTGTACAAGTTTATTTATAAATGGATATTGGATTGTTTAACAGTAGTTATACACTGTATACTTGCTGTTTATTATACCATTGATGATTATTAGCATTTTATCTTGCTCACAATAGTAGAAACAGTTTTGGTTGACTCTTACAAATCGTTCATTTAATTTTCTATTGATATACAAGCTCCCTTCTCGGCTTGGTTTTATTTTAACCAAGAGAACAAGCATCTTAATTATAAGTTTTTTTGTAAATTTTCAGTTAGCTTTATCCACATATTTCTTGTTTGATTTTTTTCTTTTAAGAATTTTTGATTTAATTGTATGCAGAGTAACTGACTGCAAATCATGAGGAATTTTAAAGACTCTACTATCTTCGGTTGTGACTGAAAAAATAGCACATACATTCGTCTTTTCATTTCCGAAATTAATTACTAAAAATTCGAACTGCAATTTCTCCTTTTTGTCGTAAAAAATTTCGTTTTATAATGTAAGATACAAGTGTATCAAATGAAATAAGCCAATTAAATTTTTCCGTAAAAGAATTGGTGAATTTAAAAAGAAACAGTATTGCACAATATAAATTACAGATGTAAAGCTATTTAGAAGTCTTTAAAGAAAAAATGACATTTAAGCCTATTTTTAATATTAACTTTTTCTTACACTTAATTTTTATATTTATCCGTTTGAATACACCTAACGAGAGACCATTTCGGACTATCGCCTTACAAGTTGTTCAAGTCAACTTTTTCTGTTACAGAGTTATTACACCTGCACTGTAACGTCATATAATAAATAGAATAAGTTATCTTTTTATATATACTTATACGACTTATTAATTACAAGTGTCTTTTATCTCTTACGTATCTAATGAACAAAAAAACTTAGAATTTGAAGGGTTTGTTAAATACATACTTAGCAAAATCTAGTGATGTGCGTACAATATAATTAAGTTATTATTTTTTTGAAGTATAGAACAATGATAATATACTCCGAATTATAACATAAAATGTTGATTTTTGAAATATTAATATTCATGAAAAAATATTTTGTGTAGGAAAACTAACACCAGTGATGGAGCCTCATACAGCTGTAGAAACCATATACTTCGGTGACAGTGCAATCCATTCGCCAGGCATGTACCAGTTGGTCTATGTAGCTCAACATGGGGATATTATTGGAATCTTAGGGATAAGTTTGGCTTTTCATGTAAAATATCGACCTGGAACCTGGCACACAAGAAGCTCTTAAATCCTGTGCTGGAGTTGCAGTGTTATATCTATTTTGCATTTTATCAAATTTAGTACCAAGCTTTGCAACAGTAAACTTAACCATGTTTATCTCAAGAACTTGAAGCTAACATACCTCAAAAAAGTGATGAAATACCTGGGTCTACATTTTTGACTCAGTCATAGCTGCAAGTGTTTCATGCATGTCAAATTCTTATTACACTTACATATTATATTAGGGTGTTACATATTTCCCAAATCTGACTTTTCGATTATGTACTTCTTAAAATTTTTTTTTGTAGTCTGGAACTACAATCCATACCCTAAAAATCTGAAAATTCTGAGGTTAACATGTGATATCAGACCCAAGATAATTTCCTGTTTAAATAGCATGGAATCGGAATTCTTCCACTTCTTTTAATATTTTGACTATTTTAAAAACTTTACCTAAATTTTTCAATTATAACCATCACTATCATGACTTAAACAGTAGTAGGACCAAAAGAATGAATAAATAAATCTAACGGTATACTGCCCAAATCGATTTTGTTTAATAAGCAATATTTTAAATCTCTTTTTGAAGTTCTTTTCAAGCTTTAACAAATATACATATTTTAAGTATAAAGATTTTTTTTGTTTGGTGTGCAATTATTTTAGTAATGGTGAATTGTACATACATATTTTTTATAGCTTGTAAAGGACTCTAAATAGAGAGTTGAAACGTTGCTCATTAAACAAAATTGATTTAAACAGTATACTTTTAGATTTATTTGGTTATTCTTTTAAACTGTAATACTTTATGATGTATTGATTGAACATGAAACATAATATTTGTTAGCTCTTAAAGAGTATGTAAGTTAAATTGTACTTTTGTCTCTGAACCTTTCGAATGAAAAAAAAAACAAAATATGTATTTTTTCTGATGTAATCCTTTTGAGCTAAAAAAAGTTGTGTATCATATTGAAGCAATTCGTAATGAAATGTAATAATTAGAAATTTAGATAAAATTTTCTGAAGGCCCAAAAAATTGAACAATGTTAAAATATCATTATATTTTAGTGGAAAATTATCTCGTATTTGCTGATATTTGTACACTTCGAATTTTCGAAATTTTTAGTGTATGGAGATTCATTTTGAGATATAAGGAAGTTTTATTAAGTGTAAGAATGTATGATCGAAAAGATAATTTTAGAAATAACAGAACCCTAACACACATAAATATATACACGAATGTAAATATACATATATATATATACGTATATTAAAAGTGTATTATTATGTCTTTCTACATCTAATAACTAAGTAAAGATTATTGTATAAAATATTCTTTTATCTTCTGAAGCATTATTAGTTGGAACTTGATACGCCCCCCTTATTCATGCATTATTGAAGATTAAACATGTATATAAAAATACATTCATATCTCACAGTACTGAATAATCAAGAAATGTATTATAGTTCACCTGTGTATACCTCTAATTTTGTTTGATAAATATCTGTGCTCATAATTCAGCCACATATTTTATAATGAAGAGATCCATGCTTGGCATACTAGCATATTGTTCATATTCTGCAAAGTTAATACATACGGTATCCATGAACTGACAGCGAGAACGCTCAGTTGAATGTAGCTAAAAATCTCAAATAAAACAGAATATTCACTTTGGTTATGCACAGTTATTTCTTTAATAAGTTCTTACGTTTACATTGATTTCTGCCAACAGCCTTACAGACAGTTTACATAAATGAGTTGGTCCATTTAGCGTTAGAAGACATTTTTTTTAGGACATACTTTCTTTAAAATAAAGCAGACGGTTTATCTCATTATTCAACATCCGTCACTGATTTATTCTCTTTAGATGTGTTTATTAAGCTCCGCCACCCTGAACGCTCCTCGCGCCAACCCCCCATTTCCAGTTTAACATTAATTAGTGAAATGAAAAAGGTTCTCATTTTTAATTTTTTTATACGATCTTTTATCAAAAAGTAACCTAATATGTACATATTTCGATGAATATTTATTTTGTAATGATAATAAAAATACAGCTCATTTACATTTAAATAATTTCTAATGATAAATCTTGAGTGAACTTTGGTTAACCAGAACCAATGACACACACAGAAAAAAATTCTATTAATGACACAATTGAAAGTGAAATTAACAAAGCAAAATTTTGTGAAATGTTTTAAGAGTTAAATAGCAATCAAAAACTTATTTTTGAAAAAGTTACCACGTTTAACAACGAAATTCTTTTTATTGACGGTTCTTGTGGTTCTGGTAAAACTTTTTTACATAAAATGTTGATATATTATTTTACTTCAATGAAAAAAAAAATTTTATCTATGGCTTGGACAGGTATAGCTTCAATTTTATTACCAAATGAAATGATAAACCACATAACTTGTCGATTATCATTGAATTTAAATTTAATTAAAAGTGGTTTTTTAGAGTTCGAATCCGATAAAAAAAAATTACCTGAAGTTGATGTTTAATTTGGGACGAAGCTTCTTTGATACCAAAAAAAGCTTTAGAAATAGTTGACAGAATCTAAGAGATTTGTAAAATATAAACACACCATTTGAAAGCAGATTAATAATTTTAGGAAGTGATTTTCGTCAAATTCTGCCTGTAGTTAAATATGATAATAAACTCAGCATAATAAAAGAGACTATAAAACATTAAAAAATTCGGAATGTATTTTAAATTTTACATTTGAAAACAAATATTAGATCAATAGACAACAAATTTTCAATAAATAGAATAAGTTATCTTTTTATATATACTTATACGACTTATTAATTACAAGTGTCTTTTATCTCTTACGTATCTAATGAACAAAAAAACTTAGAATTTGAAGGGTTTGTTAAATACATACTTAGCAAAATCTAGTGATGTGCGTACAATATAATTAAGTTATTATTTTTTTGAAGTATAGAACAATGATAATATACTCCGAATTATAACATAAAATGTTGATTTTTGAAATATTAATATTCATGAAAAAATATTTTGTGTAGGAAAACTAACACCAGTGATGGAGCCTCATACAGCTGTAGAAACCATATACTTCGGTGACAGTGCAATCCATTCGCCAGGCATGTACCAGTTGGTCTATGTAGCTCAACATGGGGATATTATTGGAATCTTAGGGATAAGTTTGGCTTTTCATGTAAAATATCGACCTGGAACCTGGCACACAAGAAGCTCTTAAATCCTGTGCTGGAGTTGCAGTGTTATATCTATTTTGCATTTTATCAAATTTAGTACCAAGCTTTGCAACAGTAAACTTAACCATGTTTATCTCAAGAACTTGAAGCTAACATACCTCAAAAAAGTGATGAAATACCTGGGTCTACATTTTTGACNACGTAAATTTTCCAATAGAGTTTTTCGATGATATTCGAGAAGGACTTTTACCACCCGAATTAAATTTAAACATTAATGCTTTAGGTATGTTAATAAGAAACTTAAGTATTTTTAATGCTATTTGTAATGGTACAAGGTTAAAAATAACAAAATTATTCATATATAACATAGAAGCAGATAATATTACAGGTGATAAAAAAGGATGTAAAGTTTTTATACCGAAAATAACATTAAGTACAAGTAGTTCATCATCACTTCCTTTTATTTTGTACAGTAATAATTTCCCTTAGTATCAGCTTTTTTGATGACTATTAGCAAATCTTAAAGTCAAAGTTTTTATTCTGTAGGATAATATGTTAAAAAACCTTTATTTTCTCATGGACAGTTATATGTTGCCCTTTCAAAATGTAAAAATCCAAGTAATATCTTCACTCAAATTGAAGCTGAAAATAAAAATGTCAATAATATGTTGCCTTATCAAGATGCGTGACTAAGAATATTTTTTCCGGGCAAACTGAAAACGAAAATAACGCTAAGGTAAAAATTATT